>APFE030789981.1:27535-49574 GCA_000404065.3 Pinus taeda
TAAGGCAGCCTAGGTGTTTCTTTAAACAAATCTATAAAAATAAAAGAAAAAACATAATTGTTATTTGTAGGTGGGTGAAAAAGTCAAGCGAGAAGCAAAGAAAAGATCTAGAGGGAACCCTTCCTCACATATATTCATCTCCTCCACTACTTATCATACATCCCTCCATCAATTCTATCGTTTTTCACTTCATTTCTTCAATTCCGGTGAATATTGTGTTTTCTAACATAATCACCTCAATCATTACCATCATCCTTGCATCCACATACACTCCTAATCCCTTTTTCCATTCATTACAACATCCTCACAGCTCCACAATAGCAACAATAACATCAAATATTCAATCACAAACACCTGCAAAAAATAATAAATCATCAACAGGCAGTAGAGGAGGAAGAAGAATGACCATCAACAACACCTCTGATATTTGACAACTGCAGCATGGCATTAAGACCACAGGTAAGTATCCCACTCACTCACTCATATGCATATTTGATCAAAAGTTGTAAAGGTTAAGAGGTAGTTGGTTTATAAGAAAAAATGCGGCAAAAAGGAATTTCTTTAATAAGGCAGAAGAGAATGCAAGAGTCCATAGATACATTATTGTTATGGAAACAGTTTGAGAATGCTTGAAGAACTAAGATTTGGGGTAGAAACACCAGTGCACCAAAGACTCAACATACCCTATTTGTTGATGCAATTACTCATAGACTCTAGCAGCAAAGTAAAGTAAAGGAAGGAAATTCCCAATAGTTAGTTCACCATGGGTTGATCAGGATCCTCATTGAGGATGCCCTCCAAAACCTCAGGATCCATATAAAATGGTTAGTCTTCAGAGACTTACCAGTAGAGGATGATATCAAAACCCTCATCTATGACGTTACTCCTTCATTCATTGAGGAGGAGGCAAAACAAGAAGAAGATACAGAGCTAGATGTGATGAGAGGAATAAAGAAGAAACTAATATAGAGGAACATGCTGAAACACAAGGAGGATGATGCTAAAACAGAATAAGAAACTGATGGAGATGAGAAAGAATAGGAAAAGGAAGAAGACAAGAAAAATAGAAAGAAAAACTATAGGAAAAGGAAAACTATCTAGCATGTATGGCCAATCTCTCCATGGAGGCCATCTAGTGTAGGATGCCAACTAAAATCCTATGTTTTTTTCCTCAGAGAAAAATGGCTGCAATTTCAGATTAAAACACTAGCACAAAGGAGCACCATGCCATTTCAGGACTATAGACAATTTATTGACCTTTGTGATCAAAGTGCACTAAAGGATGGGGCCAAAATGGCTAAGTTTCACTTGCATAACATGGCCCTCATAGATATGAGTATTTTAGATCCTAACACAGGGCTAGGAGTTCTAGAATTAATGGTTTTGGCATCATGGATGAACCATGAGAAGTCAAGGGCCGTAGATACAAAAATAATATTGGTTAGAGAGAAAAATGAACCTCTTTTCATCAAAGCTGAACAATCAAATCCCATGGGCCTAATCAGCACCCATAATCTAATTGCAAATAATCCTCAGCTAACACTTAGATATCTTGCTGCCCAAGAACAAGCAATTTCACATTTTGAGGATATGTTTAGGCTACTAAGAAATGATAATATACACGCCTAGTGAAGGAGATGGAAAACACTGCCACACAACTTGAATATTAGAGAATATCACTCCCCTCAAAGATTAAAAGAGGCACTCAACAAAACACCTATGTATAAGAAATCAATGCAAAGGTTGAAGGTCAATTGGATAGGCCTAAAATTCAATCCACCACTACTCCTATGGATGCCAGAAGGGAGAACAAAAGAAGAAGAAAAGAGGCAATGGGAAGAAGTAGAAAGGAAAGAAGGCTTCTATAAACAAGAAGAAGAGACTACAAGAGAAGAATGGGATGTCAGAGAGGCTACCAGAGCCATGAAGGGCATAGACATTGACTAAGTTTTTCAGAGGATGAGCAACACTGTCAGTAGAGGGTGATGATGAGCCTCATTATTAAGTAATTATATGGGCCTTAATTAGCCTTAATTCACCTCCTGGGTTAGTCAAACCAACTATTCTCACAACTTATTGCATACTTTTGATTATATTATGTTTATGAAACGAGTTAGAGTTGGACATTTAGCTTTGTGGTCTAATGTGCATGTAATGCACGAATGAGGGATGAATGCAAGGAAGTATGGCAAAGATAAAGGATAAATGCAAGGAAATATGGCAAAGACCTAGGGTAAAACTAGAATGGGACAAGGGAGAGTAGCTATAGGAGGTAAATCCTCCTCATTTATTACCCCTCCATTCAGATATTCCACCATCAGCTCGGAGTGCACACAACCATCACTTTGAAGACTAGAAGATAGCCAAGCATGTGAAAATGACATAAAACAATTTATCTTTAGTTGGGAGCCAAGACTCCCTAATGGGAAGGAAGTTGTTAAAGAATTTAGATGTATAAATAGAGAAGCTCAGGACCTCATTATATTCAAATTTCATTTGTAAAACTCTATTTTATTTCTGAGCTGCAAAGACTTGTGACAGTTTTATTTGTAATCCATGGTCTTTCTAATAAGAATGAGTTTTGTTTAAACCAGCTTTGAGTTAACTTCAAGGGCTAAATCTCTTGAGTTAGGGCCCGACCCAAGCAGCCACAGTTCCTCTTTACTATACATGTATGCTAGCATAGAGTTCTGTTATGTTTATTTGCTTAATTAGTTTCATGGTTTTCTGTTCATTTACTTAAGTAGCCTTATGATTTTCCTTGTTTATTTGCTTGCATAGTTGCAATTTCATTACAGTATTATAGTGTAGATCATGCATGTTTTTCCTGTTCATTTGATTGAGTAGCTGCATTTGTTGTACTTTACCTTCATTTATGCCTTCTTTCAGCTCACAGGTTAGTTAGAGGAAAAGGATCACTATTAGGTTGTGGGCAAGTGTCTCGGCCTCATCTTCTCCCTTTGGGACCAATACTTGAGGAAGGGACCCTTCAACAGCCCCAAAAACACAAGTCTCTAGTTCTCGCATGGGCTATGGAGTTCGCTATTTAAAGCAGTTGTTTATTCACCCGCACTATTTTTCTCTGTCATTTTCATTTGAAACTGCCTCCAACACATTCCATATGCATCACTTCATCTCCATCTGATCACCAAAAAACCTTCAAAATCACCATCCGATTCAATATTTTCTCCAACTACTGCCTCACGTGGAGTCGACCACTCACTTTATGAACTTTAAGTGCCCACCATTGATTTGCCTCGCCTGATTCGATAGCCATCACATCACCTCCATACCTTTAGGCACTTTAAACCCCCATTATCAATCTGCCTTCCCTGATCTGACAATTGTCACTTCACTAGATCGCCAACTAGCTTGGCTGATCTCCACTGTTGATTAGCCCCACCTAATCAAACGACTATTGTGCAATCTCACGCGGATTAGTGCATGAATGTTATTTTCCAGACAACATGCAAGAAAAGTGGTTTTCTCATGCTACTTGTCACACAGTAAGGCTAATCACGTGAAATTTCCAAAAATTGCTTACAGCCTAAAGGGCGAGTGAGAAACTACTTACTGCCTTAGAAACCTACTCCCTCATTTCTAGACGTTTCTTTTCCCCAAGATATGATCTCTGTCGTCCATCTCTTTATTTCACCCATGTGATAAGATCTCAACCGTCCATCGCTCTTATTAGCCTTGTCTGTCCATCTCTTGACTTCACCTACATGATTAGATCTCGACCATTCATCTCCTTTGTTAGCCTTGTCTGTCCATCACTTGGATTAACCCACATGATATGATCTCCACCTTTCATCATGTGTGTTCATCCTTTTCATCCATCTAGTTTCTTAAGCCTTAACGATAAGACCTTAGTTGTTCATCCTGTTCATTAACCCCATTCATATGTTTATTTGCTTAAAGCCCCACAATAAGATCTCTTCTATCCGTCTTTTGGTCATTGACTAATCCAATGGTCCCTATGTGCTAATGCATCCCTATGCCCACTTTCCATCGATTTCAACCTTTGATTGCTTTTTCCACTTGAAACCTGATTTAGCCTAAGTTTCTTTGCTACACCTTAGTCTAGTTTAATGTTTTTTACTTCTGCAACTTAGATAGCAGCCTTAGGTTAGTGACTGTTTTAGCAATTCTGCTTAGCATAGTTGTTTAATTGGTTAGTTAGGTTATGGTGTGGTTTATCATTACATGTTGATTTCTTCATTACTGTAGTAGAATAGCTCTCTCTTAGAATAGGTTTGCTCTCCTTCCATAAAAGAACTAAGCTTTTTATGACCCTATAGAAGTCCGGCTTGGAACCCCTGGGGTGTCTTTCCAAATAAACAGTGACAACAAGTAGGACCTTCACTTCTACTTGTGTATATAGCACACTCACCTCCAATTTTGTACGAACCCCAGGTTGATAAGTAAAGTTGGTAGCCCTAGGAGTTGTAGAATTATTGTTGCAATACCTAGGCTCATCACATATT
The DNA here is from genome assembly GCA_000404065.3 of Pinus taeda. Classification (NCBI taxonomy): domain Eukaryota; kingdom Viridiplantae; phylum Streptophyta; class Pinopsida; order Pinales; family Pinaceae; genus Pinus; species Pinus taeda. The sequence goes on from APFE030789981.1 coordinate 32,023, forward strand.
CTCTGCATAGTTTTGGAACTATGGTTTCATCATAGATGGTTCTATATTCATGGTTGTGAGGAAGAATTCTTGAAGCCTAAGAATCCAAAGGGTAAAAACTGAAATGTGTTCCTTTCATTTGAAAACCTAGTATTGATCATTTAACCATGCAAAATTTTGAATGTGATTTCAAGAAGAATGAGACTTACAAATCTACAAGTGTCATTTAGAAATTGGCTTGAGTGTTTTTCTATATATGTTGACATTTTTATGTATTTTTTTTTTACACAACTTAGTTGATAATGTGTTATTAGTCAAGAGGACTAACATAACATGTTGCAGTGTGTTGACTCAAGTTAACTATTGATGTTGTAATTGTATAGATTTTGTACAATTCTTGTATGGTTCTTGTATTGTCCTAGAATATACCTACTCTTGAAAAGAGAATAGGGTATACATATTTGCAATTTGTACACTATTAAGGAAGGTGTTTAAAAGTATTTGATGATTCTAATGCTTCAAATGATGTTGCCAAGGTGAATAATGTTATTTGAAAAATAGGGTTTCTATTGTTTTCCATGGGAAAATCTCTATTTGGAACCCTTGACAATAGTGGAATGATACTTGTACATGCCTTTGTAAGTTGAATATTATTTTTTTGGTAAGCTAGTCACACCTTTTTATTACTTTAAACAAGAAAACATTGTTCATGTAGCTATTGATCTACCATTTGGGAAACTAGACTAGTAGCACATCAGTAAAGTCTTTAATAAAATTATTATTTTGAACGTAACAATATAAATATAAAAGTGATGTATCCTAAGACTATCAAGCAAAGCAATGAAATACTTAAAAGTAAAGCTAATGATAAGGTTTTATAGCCTAATCTAAATAAAATAAAATAATAATAAACCCAACCATCATTAGGGGGAATCTTCTTGTTGGGGTGTAGGTGCAACCTCCTCTTCCCCGTTCTTAGGAAATCCTAATTCTACTACTTTCATAGAAAGAGAAGTCACATTGTAATCCAAATTGTCCACTTGTAATTGCAAAGTATCTATGCACAACTGAATATCCTATTGGGACTCACTTATTTCTAACATGACTTTACCCAGGGTAGTTTTGATTTACCAATAGAGATATTATGTTGTTTACATATATTGTGTGTGCCTTGATCTATTATTACCCAGGTTTGGATTCCACTGTCTTATATTTTCTTCAACCTCTGTATTTGATAGAATCATTCTTCCCTCTCTTGCTTCATTTTCATTAATTTCAATTCCTCTCTAGATACCCTAGGGGTATGCTCCAAATAATATACTACAAAGGATTTTATGTCATCTTGTGCTCTCATGTACAAGGAGACTCCTTGACCTTGACTTATGTGATGGCTAGGAAAATAACTAGGATGAGACATGGATTTTGATAAAACAAGGTATGGGGGGAGTGGGATAGGGGATGTAAGGAAAAGATCATGTCGGAGATACCAATAAAATAGTTTCCACTAGCCTGAAAGATAAAGAAAATATATTTGGAACCATAATATCAACAGAGCCAAATGGGCTTGAATTTGGGCGCCAACGTATTAACTAACCATGACCTTCTCCATCTTCACAAGGTGAGGTTTATGAATAGGGCCATAATTATAGTCACGTGTTTCCATAACCATATTTGAATACCTTTGTTTGAGATGATGGACATTATTTCCCTTCATTCCATCCCTTTTATTTAGGCATTTGTGAATCCCCGTCTGTCAGCTAATCATAGAGATGAGCAGTGACGGCGTGTTGGGAGGAGTTGGTAGTATCAATGTTGTTCAGAGAAAACCGCATGGGGTTGTGTATGTTGATATTGTTGAAGAAGGTTTTCATCCATTATGATATCAATGATGATTTGTGTGATGTATAACCTTCAACAATGGCAACAACTATACAATATGATTTTCCATGACAATAGTAAGTGCACTTTGTTTTGTAATGGAAACATACAATCATTTTATAAGAAATATGGTGAATATGAAAAATGCTAATGGGACTTGGAAATGGTGTTTGCTACAATTAGTATGGTGCATCAATAATAAAGAGGATGATCAAATGGAGGATATAGAGAAGGTGTGAAATGGAGGATAACACATGGAGTATGAAGATGATGATTATGATTCTTGCAAATAGAACTTGCAATAGGATGTACATTGTTGCTTTGTTGTGCTGATTTTTATGTGATACATTAATACTTTCATTTTTTTTATTGGTGTAGGTATCTTGGAATGCTTTGTTTCTTAATCTAGTTTGAGATATTCGTTGGCCTATTGCTAGTCATATTTAGTGTCTGTGTACTTGAAAATAATTATGAACCAAAAGTTTTGTTTTCCTCCTTTTTGTCCTTTGTTTTTTCATTTTTCTTGTCAAGTTATTGATGCCATTTTCGGTTTTCACTAGTGCCTTACCCCATTTATCCTCATAGGGTTTTCATGAGGATGAATTTCTTTATTGTATACCTAAGGTTTCCTCCATGATTGTTTTCAGACAAAGTTCTATCGTAAGCGCATTAACGAGGTTTCCACTTGGATATTATATTATTATTATTATTATTATTATTTTCTTTTTCATTTGAAATGTTTCTGATATCTAGGCGGCTTGAGAGCATTTTTACTCTCAATCACCAAAAAATTGTTAGGCTTTGAATATGGTTGTGACTTATTCCTTTTATAGAGGTTTATTGTAGATATTTTCTAAAGAGAGACTACAACAACCCTTGGATATCTTAGTGTTTTTCTATAATTTTACAAGATAATATAATATGGTGAGAGATTCACCAACAAAAATTATATATACATATTATATTAGTAATAAAATTGCTTTCCACTTTTCTTATGTATCATGAGGATTCACCCATTTATTATACATATAAATTTAGGGAGGTGATTACATTTTTCCCTGTTGTTATGGAACCCATAGCAATTTTAATATGATGTGAATGATGCTTCAACATATAGAGAATGAAACCCCCACCAACTTGTTGGGTGCGGAGCTTGATTATATTATTGATTTAGAGGTTTTGTTTCAACCAAGTGTATACCCCAAGAAAATAGTCCACCCCTCCACGTGGGGCCTAGCGGCCCCCCGACAGAGGTTATGTGATAGTGTCAATGAAGCTAAACATAGATGAAAATTTTCCTTGTAAAGTATTGTAATTTCATAGTCAATTTGGTCTATTCATTAGGTAGATGATTTGATGGTAAAAGCTATGTTAATTTAGGATTTTTTGCCGTAGAAGGCAACCCTTAGTTTATATAAGGGAATTGTATTGTGGTTATGTATTATTATTCTAAGCGAGAAAGAGAGACGAGATCGTGTAAGAGTGAAGAGGAAATTGCAACGGAACTGTTGTAGGTTGTATCTCTTCATTTTGCTTGGATAATATAAAAGGTAGGAATAGTTGTTTCTCGGTGGACGTAGCCCAAATTGGGTGAACCACATATATATGTGTCTCTCTTGTTTTATGCATTTATGTTTTTGTGTTTTTGTAATATTGTATGCATTTCATTGCTCCGTTAATTATTTTCTATCACATTTTTCATGTATTTCTCATTTTTCTTATAGCAAGTACATCGAAAGTATGCAACATGGGTACCCCTTAGGTGAGGAATTAAATTTTACATCCAATGAGTGCACCTTCTTGAAATTTGAGTAAAAACATAGGGAGATAAGTTGAACATACGAGTTGAAAAAGTAGTTTTTTCTTTTTACCTCTAAAATTTGATGATGTAATCTAATATTATTTTATTATTTCCACTATTATTTTATAATATTCCTTAGTAGGCCCATTTTAGATGTAAAACTTTCTCTAATGAGCATTCAGATAAATGTATTCTAACTTTGGAGTGTATAACCCGTGGAGGGAGGAGGCCCAAATAATCTCATCCTCATTGTCCAATAGTTTGATGTGAGCTTGAGTAAGGGCATAAAATTACTAACCCCATTCTGCATGCAAATTCTCAGGAATGTTCAAGTCAACTGCATTAAGCCATCCCTGAAACCATAGATTTGTTGTTGCAATGTTACAAATTTGACTGAGTCTAGTATAACCTTCATCCTAAAGATATGTAATGAGATTTTGAGATAAAAAATGACCGTCCTTGCTCCCTAGCCAAGGGTCATAACCAAGTCTAACTCTGTGTCCATTACCAATACTCCATGCAAGCCCTGAAGAGATCAGATCAAAAGAGTTTAAGACAACCCTCCATATAGTTGATATATTAGCCCTTGCTCTATTAGAATGCCTGATCCAATCCTCCAAAGAATCTAACCTAATGTATTTCTCCATGACAACATACGTCTAGAGGCTGGAGGTGTTAAGGGGCCTCCACCTAGATTTTGGTGCGAATGCTTTTGAGAAAAAGAAAATATTTTTTAAACCCTGCCCCTGCAGAATCTTGGGAATTACAATGCACAACCATTTAACCCATGGAAATACAAAATATTCTTGTGTCCCTTCCCATAGAAATTGGAAAGAAATCCTTCTTTCCTTTTCAAGAATCCCCTTTGGGATCCATGCTAAGGACATCAAATACACAATAATTGCTTCAAGAACCAATTTAACTAATACCAAATGCCCAACTCTTGAAATCCATCTATGGATCTGCTGTGAAAGTCTCTTTTCTAGCTTAGCTAGGAGCCAAGACCAATCTTCATTTCTATAGCAGTTGGGCTTCAAATAAAAACCCAAATACTTGAGCCCTAAATCAGAGTTTAGAATCTACAAAAGTAAAAACATTCTAAGATTATTGATTTCCCTAGGATCTAGATTGTGTATGGTAATAATATATTTTACTGCATGTATAACCATATTAGTAGTCGTGTTGAAGAGGCTCAAAATTTCATGAAGAGATTGCACATCCCTTATCTCACCATTACAAAAAATCAGTGTGTCATCCACAAAAAGTAGACGGGAAATAGCCAAGGCATGTGTGACACTTACTCCTTTGAAAGGACCTCTATGTTTAGCATCCTTCAACATCCTACTAAGACTTTCTGCTACCAATAGGAAAAGGAGAGGTGACAAGGGGAAGTCTTTTCTGAGACCCCTATCTGCTATGAAAAAAGGGGATGCCACACCATTTATAAGAACTAGAAAGGAAATTGACATCATACAACTCATAATCTAGTTTATAAAGGGAAATTAAAATCCCACATGAGTTTCCCTCAATATTTTGAATTTCCTTAGTTTCCTTGAATTTCTTCTTAGTTTCCCATTCCTTAGTGATCCCCTTGATCCTTTTTAGATTGTCTTCAAACTATTGGGTTGCTAATAGCCCAAGACTCTTGACAATATGCCTCAAGATTGAATTAACCATAGTCCTGAAATAGGAATCCAATAACCACTCAAGACACATTTTGAAAGGGATTTTAGGTTTCTAAGATTGGCCTTTAAGTTCCAAAAGGATTGGAGAGTGATCAAATTGTCCACCTGTACTCACCCATTGTCTAAAGAAACCAAACCTATGCACCAGGTTCTCCACTATTAAAAATATGTCAATTCTTTTTGCCTCTCTTTCCTCCCTTACTCTCTTATTCCTCTAGGTAGGATTTTTCCTATTGGGATCAAGGTTAATGAGTTTACAACAGTCTAAGTGATGAGGAAAAAAATCCCTAAGCACAATAGGCCTTGCCCTGTCTCCCCACAATTCAGCTGCCCCTATGGAGAAGTTGAAGTCCCCTCCCAATATTAAATTATCTCTTTGAATCATAGATTTCTTAAACAAATCATTCAAGAAACCAATTATCTCTTCATGTGGGCCATATATATTAAGAAAGCTAAAATCTAAATCAAACTCTATGGATAAAACTTCCATCCCAAGGCCAGAGCATACACTTTAATAATTGAGAGCTTGAATTTTGCGGGAAACCTAACCCAAACTCAAGCCTCCCAAGCGACCTTTAACATATATCCAAAATAAAAGTAAGGATCAATCAAGGAAAGCAAAGATAATATCCCCTTCCTCCACAGTTTATTATAAGAAAATAACCTGAGGGTCTTCTAATTGAATTAATCTTTTAAAGGCAAGTTTTTTGGGGTCGCTTGCTAACCCTCTATGGTTAAAATAAATTATTTTCGTTAGCAAATATCTTCAAATGACTTCAACATTCTAAGGGTCTTATCAATAGAGGATTATCTACTTGAGACTAGCTCTTCTTTAGCCCAAGCCTTTGCTAGAGATAAATGTAATTTCCTCCCCCTGCCAGATCTTTAGACCAAAGAAACAAGGAACTTACCTAATCCACCAACATAACCATTCAGGTGAGGGGGTTTTCCTTGATCTTAAGTTGCATTAGATGGAAGAAATACCTTCCTCTTAAGAGAAGCCAATTCAAAGGTTAAAGACAGAGTAGAAGGCCCTCCAGGGGAAATCGTGAGATGGCATGGGACTTGTTCTAGGGAGAGGAATGTAACCATATTATAAATATCCTCCATAATCTAAGAATTTCTACGATACTCCAATACTGAAGTAGAAATGGAAAATAAAGTAATAGAGGAGAAGAGAGGAGAAGTACCCTTCGAAGAGTTGTCAGTCCTCAACTGAATGTCCATTTCCGCACCCTCCTTAAGCTGATACCTCGGTCCTAAATGATTTTGAATCTAGAGATCTTCCTCTACAAACTCTATAGCCACAAGCCCACGTTCACCAACATCCTTTTCCCATTTTCGCTCCAAGACTTCTACCCTATTTGAAACAACAGTCTGCTCCCCCGTGGAGCCACAACCCCATTTCCAGGCACCTCCACCACGACCACCAAATCAGAAATAGTCCCCACTGTATATGTATTCGACACCTCTAAAACCCTAGCCATAGGCTGTGCAAGTGTTCTAAAGGCCCCGACTCCTTCAATTTTCCTCTACTTCTTATTAGGCCTAGGATGGAACTGATTTACTTTAAATGAAATTGTACAATTTCCCAAAAGATGGTCATATTTATGGAATTTCTTGTATAGAAAGGGAATCCCTTCATAATCTACATCAATTAACCATTCTTTAATCCTTCCCAGTGTTCATGGTTTGATAAAAATTAGTTCTCAAGTCTAAGCTAATAATAATTCTATCCACTGACCAGTCCTTAGGCTCTTTGAAAGAATAAATTTCAACAAAAAAATTCCCCAAGGTATTACCGTTGTCCATAAAGATGTGATGGGTCCACATATGCAATGAAAGTCTTGGAATGAGAACCTATATGGGCATCGCATCCATTCTTTCCCTTTAGGCATAAAAAACGGGGACAAAAACTTATAAGCAAAAGGGGTCGAATCCAAAAACCATAACTGTTTTACAATCTACTCCGCGTCCACCTTAGATTTCAACAAAAGTTGAAACCACCCTTTTGCAAGTAATCTTACCTCTAGAGGACTCAATACATTTCCATAGATGTTTTCATATCTCAAATCTTCCAAGTTTTCCAAACTGAATAATATCCTTGCCTCCCTCTCGACCAGGGATTTCACGGCACTCTCCACTGCCTGAGCCATCTCCACATCTTTATCAACAAAAAAATTATATTGAATAGGCCTATTTTTGCATTTCATAACCCTTTTTTATTTTTAGAGTTTTTTTTTTTCCAGAACTCTAAGCTGCTCCACAAGGGGCTTTAATAGAACTAAACTCCACCTCATGTCTCTCCTCCCCATGAACATCTTCGTTAGTGTTTTGTTGTCAAATGACTACCCCAACCACTTCAGCATGGGTCATGAGAATATCATTAGAAATCAAGACCTTACTCGAGGAAAGAGGTGCCTCAACTCTTAACTGGTACACAAGAATTACCGAAAAGGAAATACCAAAAAAAGGACCAAATATTAAGCCTCTTTCCCCCAAGTTATCCATAAACTTACCTAGATCTAATATCTCCGCAATACCACCACCCCTTGGAAATCAAGGGTTCCAAGGCCCATAATCCACTCAGATGCAACTTGCTCCTTACTTCTCAATGTGACTTGATTCTAGGAGCCTGGAAGGGAGACCAAAAGACAAAGTTAGGAAACTACTACCAACAACTGATGACCCCACATTATAGCTTGTGTTCACCACGACATTGACTAGATCATTGATAACATGTGAACTCCACTTGAAATTGTCTGTTGCACCACTTGGAGCCTCGAGAATCCACCTAGACCAACATGTGATGCCCTCTCAGGAACATACGCCATAATATTCACTAGAGAGGAAAAAATATACCCACTCAAACGACTTTCCAAACCAAAGTCGACCAAATCAAAATCCATGACTGCTCAAAACAAGTCTTGCCACCATAGTTTGCAACATACACCTCGCCACTCCTCCCCAATTATATCGTAATGTATAAGAAAACCCTATAAATACCTTTCGTAAAAGGTAAAATGCATGACAAGTTACAACCCACTTGACAAACCACAAAAAATCACCTTACTCGCCTTTGACTAGGATATCTGTTGACGATCTGCACTCCCAAAACTGCATTGGCCTAACCACCTTGAGCTTCACCCTTTCTCCTTCTTGCCAGTGTTTAAAATTGTCACTTTAGCGACTATTATTTTTTGTGTATTGAAGTTTTAATTAATGACGCATAAATATATAAAAAGTCCTAACTTCAAAATATTGATTTTATTATTATTTTTTTTATTTTGCAAAAAAATTGAAAATTTGGTTACAGAAAAACATCAAAGAAAAGCAGAAAACAAAAACTCAAAAAACCCTTTAAAAAAAAACATCTCAAGAAGAAAAAGACAACTTGAAAAATGGTTAAATAAGCAACATTTATAAAAAATGTGAATACTTAAGACATAAAAAAATTTGAAGTGTCAAAAATATGCTACTAAAAAAAGGTTGATGTTGCATTAATGTTTTTCAAAATCAACATGAAGGTCACCTACATTTTAAAAAATATATTCATACTTAATACATAAGAAAATTTAAAGTGTCAAAAATAAGCCCCTATAAAAAGAGGGTTGATTTTGCATCAACACTTTTCAAAATCAACACGAAAATCACTAACATTTAAAAAAATTGTCCATACTTAATACATAAGAAAATTTGAAGTGTAAAAATATGTTCCAAAAAAAAGCTTGATGTTACATCAACACTTTTCAAAATCGATATGAAAATCATGAGTTTTTGTGACCTCTAAAAAAAAAAGAAAAGTCGTTACGGTTCTCGTTAAATTCATAAATTTGCTACCTAACATGACCTAAGCCACACCATCCCTTAGCATAGTTGAACTTTTCCCTGCAAGGTTTCAAATAAATGATCTTTTCACCATGGACTACCTTAACAAAACACCCTGTTACTGTTTATTCTATGCCCTGTGGGCATTTTTATTTTTAAATTTTACTAAAGGTTTGATGATACATACAAGTAAATGTTTTATAATTTCTCTAAATTTTATTTTTCAATGTGATATATATATTATATATATATATATATATATTATATTCCGAGATATGAATCATAGCTCCCACTAAGGTTGAATTATTGCAATTCATTTCCCGGGTTGACCAATATTAGTTTAGCATTGATCAATGCTTTATAATGTTCAACTTTGAAAAATAAATATTTTTTTCAATATTATTAAAAAAAGTCAAACATTTAATTAGACCATAACTTGAAGGTCCATTTGCATAATATAATGTCATGTGGATAATTGTCTCACATAGTTTATGCCATAATATATCGATATTGTTACAATATTCAAGCATGCTTCTTAAATATTTGTGTAGTGATTTTTCATTCTTAAGCTTTGCAGGGAAATCACCTAAAAATAATATCCTTGAAAATAACTCATGCTCGGGTAAATAACATATTTACCATCTCTTACTTAACACCATAATTTAACCAACTCTTTCGATAAAAAATGGATAGGAATAAGATGTAAATAACTATATTTACTAGTCCCTGCCATAACAGGGAGTGTAGAAAAGTATTTCTAGTAAACATTTCCAAGTCATGTAGTTGACTTCTAAAAATTTGTTGAATTTCCTATAATTTATCATAATATTATGTAAATTGCAATAATTATGAAAATATTGTAAATAAAATAATTACTTTCATTTTTATTTTTTATAAATGAAATCCCATTTTTTGATTGGTTGAAACACTTCAAAAGACTAATTACCTATGGTTATATGTGATAAAAATATGCTTTCAAATTATGTATATTTATGTGACAAAACATGTCATACATACTTCACGTGTTTGTATGTACTCAAAAGGAATAATAAATAACATACCAAGTGCTTTATGTTTTGCAAGATTTAGAAATAAAATCATAGCAAAATCACATATTTATTCAAGATGAAGAGCTCTTCATATGAGTTCTTCTTAATAAAAAATATTTTCACTAAGCTTGTTTCAAATTAAAATTTAATTGAAAAATTATAATATCGATGATAAAATCTTATTGCTAATTTGCAATCGGATTTACACTGTTTAGAAAGTGGCACGTTCAATCCAAACTTTAATTAAGAAAACTTAAATTCAGTTGGATTTATGCTATCAGAAATTGATAAAGCATAAGAGAAATTTCATTTCAAGCCTGAGAGTGAAGATCAAAATTTAATTTAAAAAAAATGTATTCTATCCATTTAAGAACATTAATGATCAAATCCCACTATTGATTTGCAATAGTATTATAGCGTTGGAGAGTGGGAGGGCATAAGGGGCACTTTACTTTAGACCTGAGCCACAATGCAATAGTGATAGGATATAACACCTCAAAAATGTAATATATCTCTTCGATTATAGAAAGGGAAATTTGGGATCCATGCTATAAAACTTGCCATGGAGAAGTAGAGTTGCAATTGCACAGTCCATCACTCATCTAACATCCTGCAAAGAGTTGTAAAACCCGTTAGTCATTTAACATCATACAAAGAAATGTAAAACTTATTATGAAATAGTGTTGAACAAAGTGTGAAAAAGTCAAATACAAAGATTAAAGTCTTTGAAGTCATCCGAACATCCATCAAAAAATAAAAATATAGAGGATTCATTTGAGCATCTTGTAGATAGAGAAGCATCCATCAAAAAAGAAATATATAGTCATTCGAGCGTCTTGCAGAAAGAGAGATACTGAAAATTTGTAAGTACATCCTATTTTTATCCTTTCAGTACTTCTTTTGTTTTGTTTTCAAAACATTTGTTTTCATTGTGTTTCAAGTTGAATAATATTTGCTTGGTTTTTTTGTTCTTTGTTTTATTTGTTTGTTTATGTGTTTCAAGTTACATTCATTTTGTTGAATTAGTAATCTGCGTCCATAGAGTATGAAACAATAACTTAATTAACATTAATTCAATTGCTTAAAATATGAAGAACCGACCCAGTTAACAATAATACAATATAGTCAAATTGTAAGTGACATCAATAGTAGGCAATGGGTTAGAAGAAGTGTATTAGACTCTCTAACTAATATGTATATTTTATGGTTATCATATATCTTATGTTTTGCCTTGATCTATATATCTTATGCTTGAATTTTTTTTGACAGTTTCAAAGGGCTTGAATACAAAACCAATAACATAAATTATACAAAATAAAATTAAAAAGAGAAATTCAAATATCTTCATTTACGAGTCCTCTTCAAAAGGGTACTTTTGGTTTTTGAATTTATTTAAATAGTAGAAAAATATCTTAGGCGAACACATATTGCAATTGAAATATTACTTGCCAACTTCAAAAATTAATAAAAAAAATATAATTTTGCATAAAAAATAATTTTTTTTATATGAAAATCTTTGTTCTCTTCGTATAGTTCATGCTCATATATAACATTCTTCTTAAATTACACATTTTAGACTAAGTTATGCTACTTGAACACACACATACCTCTTAATATGTGCAAAAGTTTACAAGGACAAGCATTTCATTTAATGGAAAATTGACATATTATAAGACATTGAAATTTTATGCAAAAAATATCATTAGGACAACAATATAATTCTCACAGATTTTCTTTTTACTTTGAATCAAAATTCACAATGCTTATATGAATTTTGAGGGCTTCAATTCGTTAAAAGAGTAAAATTTTGAAATTTCATTGCCACATTTGGGCCAGAAGTGTAACCCATCTTCCTACATTCACCCACATACATGTTTTTGTCAATAGAATTAATAATTCTTGTTTTCTAAAATTAAAAGTTTATGTGTAAGTATAAATCCCTGTAATCACTAGAATTATATTTGGACACACTATCTTCTTTCACACGTGGAATAACTCTATCCCATAAAAAATATAGGGAAAAAAGGAAAGGTTTCCACCAAATAAGGGAGAGTAAATTTTCATATGAATACCATTGGAAATAATTTTGCATTGACTATATAAAATTTAATAGATTCTTCCAATCAAATAATTAATGTGAGATTAAAACCAATTAGTTACTTTGGGTTTTCTTAAGCCAACAATAAAATCCAAACAAGTGGGTAATTAGGAAATGACTGAACAAAATTACTCTTCTCATAGAAGCCTCCACTCAAAAGGGAAAATAAATAAATTGAAATGCATAAAATTACTTAAATGAAACTTTGTTGTTAGCACTAAAAGCCAATTTGGAAAAGGTATATTGATTCTTCATTACTTTTCCCATCAACTTGAAAATATGCAAAAAATAATAATACTATGACATCAAACGTTTATGCATGATTCTTTGAGTATCTCATAATGAAACAAAATAATAAGAGATTGGAAGGTATTTACATGATTAAACAAAAATATTTAGATGAAAAATATTAGTAACTTGAAATGATTACCTAAAAGTATTAATTTGTAACACCCTCCTCCCACATCCACCCAAGTAACCATTCCAACTGGGGTAAACATGAGACAAGAGGCTACTATGATCAGATTTGACCTCCTAGGTGACCTTAAGGAAGTGGAATTGATGGAACATCATGTACAATCATCCAACACCATCAATATAACCCTCAAGAGATAAATCAGCCACTCAGTCATCATATCCTTGGGTCCCACTATTGTTCTATACCTCTTAGGCCATAATATCTCTCATGCTATGGGAAAGGGAGTGATTAGAGACCTAAAGTCGCTCTCATAGGCCTAGATGTTAGTGATTGTGGTCCAAAATTTCTAGTTCTTTGCTAGCGATCCTGGGATTTATGCCACTTTTGTCAGGCCCAGAGCCCAAGCCACTACCTAGATTGGAATGAAATCTCGAAATTAAGTAAAGTACAGGGAAAAAATGATGAAAAAGTAAATAGTTGATCAAGACCTTAACCAAACCCTTATTATCCATGATAGGTATTTCATCAAACATATTGTCAACATGTAACCTACAGGTGTAACCAACAGAATTAAGTGTAGGGATCTCTGACTTATTTGAGGATCACCATGAAACATTGTTTCCTTGTGTAATTTTCTGCCTTATCACTTATTAGGTCATAGATACAATTGTTTGGTCAATTTAATGTTCTTGAATTGTAAGCATAAATTATCGATCGGAGTTGGTGAATTTATGAAGTGCAAGTGCACTATATATGCTAGAAGCCTTTTTAATTTTTTAAGGTGATGGTTATATTTGTTTTGGGGATTTTATTTGTTATCTAGATTCCTATTGTAAGCATTATATTAGAGTTAGACTTCTACAAATTAATGAGTGGAAGTGGAGCTATTGTTAGATTAATCTACCAGATCTTATCTACAGTAAGTATTGTTCCTATGACTAGTTTTGAATGAGTTATGTTGTAACAAAAGAGATCTATGAATCAATAAATTCTTTTCTAAAACATATTATGTTAACAATTATAAAACCATGAACTTAATCTAAGAATCATGCTGCAACGAAAATGAAGTATTGAGATTCAAATGATTATAAAAGAGTATATACAAATTTTGATTCTAAAAGCATGAAAACAATCCTTTAAAGATGACTGCAATTAAGTGAAAACACTAAGGAAACTAAACCAATAAATTACTGCAAAGGAATTTAAATGCAAATGAAATAACGAGATTAACTGAGTTATAATGAAATAACAAAATAGTGAATTAAAGAAATTAAGCTAAAATGAAATGACAATGCAATAACAGAAAGCTAAAAACGAAATAAAACTTGACCTCAATTGCTTGTAGGGGCCCTCCACAAAACAATAGGTGTAAATCACATTCAAATACGCATCGATTAACAAGAAATGCAACTTCAATTAGATACAAGAACAGAGGATGGTTCACACAGTTTTTCAAAGATTACCTATTACCTATTGTTTACAGAGTATACCTATATATAAAATGCACGCTCAACAGTTTGAGACTTCTATGCCTATAGGTCTTCAAACAATCCTTATTCAAATTTGAATCTTAAACAGAAAAATGTTATCTTGATGATTTACTATTCGGAAAGAAAATTGGAGAATCGTGATGCATTCAGACTCCTAATGCTACATGTTTGATCCATGCCTTTGACTGCACCACTATTTGATTTATTCAATGATTTGGCTCAAGTGAATAGGAGGAGATCAGTCCTCAACTACCCATGTGCTTCCTTCCTTCGTTGGTGCACAAAACCCCACAAACCATGGAGATATCTGCAGATTTGTAAAATAGCTCCAAAATCATGTTAATTTTGTAGCTAATGCAATATTTAACATAATAATAAAGCACATTATAGAATATGAAAAATAAGACATATAGGTGTTTTTACCTTATCAAAATCTATGGTTTTACTACTTTTATTGAGTTGATAACGATGATGAAAAGAGGAAAATGGATGAAAAAGGGTGTGGAAAACAAAGAGTCATGGAACTCTACATTCCCCCACATTGAAGATTTTGTATGTCCTCATACAAAACACAAAATTGATATCTTTGCTTAATTACTGCATTTCCTTAGACACCTCTACCAGTACATCTAACTTCATATTTTTCACTTTCTTACCAGTCAATGCCATCCTTGGTTTTCTCATGAGGAGCTTGTATTTCAAGTTTATAACTTGTCTCTCTAAAGCCCTATTTTTCTTCTTCAATTTTCTGTTCTTCTTATACCACAAACTTAGATGTAAAAGGAGGTTGTCATTCTTAGTTATTTGGATTTCATTATGTGCTTTCAAGGCTTGATTTTCAGTTTTAATGTACCTGTTTAATGTCTCTAGTTCGAAAATTTCTTATTTTAATACATCGACCACTGGAGGTTCTTGTGGTTCATTAAATTGGACTTCTTCTTCGTCTTGATTTGGAATTTATGTTCTTATTGCATCCCTTTCCTCCAGGGATTCGATATAATCATAAATCTCTTGTTGCACAGGATCAATTTTTGGCATTCTTTGACCTAGACTCTTAGGAGGCGAGGTGAGAGTTGGTGATGAAACCCTTGGAGATGCTCTCAAAGAAATTCCTGAATCCTCTTCTGCCCTTAAATTTTCTTTTTCTTCTACATCAATATGATATTTACTTTTTGATGGTAATTATTTTGCTAGATTGAGTCTAGTACTCCTTCTTAGATCTTTGACAAGGGTTTTTTTTTTTTTTTTTCTTTTCTGTTTTAGGCTTCTCTGTTTGAGGTAAAATATCTATCTCTTTGCTGCCTTTCTTCCATATAACATATCTTTTGTTTATTTTCTCTAAAACTTCTACAAGAGGGATATCATCCTTTGATAGTTCCTGTGGTTGTTGTGATTCTTGTTCCAGTGTTCTATCAATTTTTCTTTTCTTCCCTATCTTAGTTCTTCTGCCATTTGGCATCTCATGAGTATCCTCCTTAAAGTGATTCCTTACTGAAAATGCTTTCCATTTATCACCTATGTTTTGGAGATGAAATTCAACAAGTATTTTGACTAGACCATGATGATACATTGTATTATCTATGGACTCAATTTTCCTTTGAACATTCCCTAACATCTTTGTTAGACTATTCAATAAGAAATATGGAAGGTTTATCTCATTTTCTTCAAAAAAATTCATTAACAACCTAATATGTTAGAAAAACATACATCCAAACCTTCCTTCGCAAGTAACAAAATTTTGGTTTATTAAAAGAAAATTCCTCCACTTACTTTTCAATGTTGTGCTTGGGATGCCCTTCTTGAAAATGGTGGTGTCGATGCTTGGTTTCTTCAGGAAAACCTTCCAGTCTTCCCTTTAAATACCTCTATTTTTTAACCATTTTTCTCCAATCCGAGACAGACCAGTAACTTTAGCTATAATTGGCTTTGTCACTGTGAATTTAATGTCTCGTATCTCTAGTTTGACCCCATCAAAATCCTTGGCGAAGGATTTGGTCACTTATTTGTGGAAGTAATCGAATTTCTTTATAAATTCCAGCCACTATGCCCTTTGCAACAATTATCTTATCTGTGGATACCCCTCCAAAAATTCTTATTTGTTGGCTCTATTCTGACAATCACTCCCATGGCTGAGAAGCTTTGTTTCAAAAATTATTTTGTTTGATAGGGTAGGATAGCTTGATAAGGTTTTTAGAGTGGAAAGGCTGAGAATGTGAGTAATCGAATAATGAGAGCATAAGTAGTGAGGGTATAAAGGAGTGTGGAAGAATATAACCGTTAAGAGCATTCATGTTTATGATTTAGGCAATAAGATCAATGGATCGGGATGTGAGTCGGGGTATGAGTTATAATGATGAGTGAATGGTAGATTATACTCGATTTGACATGACATTATTAACTCTTAGCAATAATGATTTTGATTTTTGGTAGTACCGTGTCTATATAATTCATATATGTAATGTTTTGATCCCTATTATTAAATTAGAGAGTTGCATACCTTTCAATTGTTTGTTTTCTAACCTTTAGTTTCCCTTTTTATGTTGTCTTCAAGTACTTTGTAGTGGAGGGAGTTAATCATTCCTTCAATTGTATCATCAGAAGTTCCTGACAAATTGGCTGCAGAAATTTGTTAAAGCTGTAGAAAATCAACAATTCTGTAGCCATTTAATTTTAAAAGAAAGGGATGCAAGAAAAATGGAATTTTTAGAAAATGGGACACAAAGAAAATTCAAGATGCCAAAAAAAATTTGGTTTTCGCCTTGAATTTTCTGTACAAACATGCCAACAATGTTGGTTTTCATGTTTATACATATTCATTTATTTATTTTATTATATATATATAAGAAAGTTTTTAAGATGGAGAAGAAGAATAATTTTTCTTAACCAACTTCAAATCAAAGTTGTTCTGGAAAATATTGAAAAATTCCTCCTTTGTCATTGGTTTATGATAGATCCTGAGTCGATGTCCATTTACTAAGAGAGGAAATTTTTCTTCATCAAAAGTCTTAATTATGACTACTCCATTATAAAAAAAATAAAAATAAAAAATAAAAAATAAAAAAATCAATCTCATAAGGCCCAAGCTAGTGAGTTTGAAACTTTCCTTGGAAGTTTTTGAACTTTGAATCAAAGAGTAATGGCTAGTCTCCTAGCTGGAATTTTCTTTCTTTGATATATTTATCGTGCCATCTAGATCTTTGTTGTTGGACTAAACTAGTCTTCTGGATAGCATCTTGCCTTATTTCATCAAGCTCATTGAGTTGTTTCATTATTTGCTTTTTTGCTTCTGACAAGTCAAGTCCCAACTTGACTGTTGTCTTATAGGT
>APFE030789982.1:1855-21940 GCA_000404065.3 Pinus taeda
CTCTCATCCATCGCAAAACAATTCTCTATATTGCAAAATATGGGATGCCTGTACATCATATTTAGAGACGAACTCTTGGTCCACCCCTCAATCAATCTCAACTCTACTAGCATAGTGTCAAAATAATGCAACAAATCCTCAGTCTGGTATTTATTGAGCAACTACCATTGGAACTAGATTTGAAATTGCAGGTATCTCTTCTTTTATTTCAACTTTATCACCTACTGTTAGCTTTTAGGCCTCATCATTGGTGAGCTCTTGATCATATCCAATTCCAATCACAAAATGACTAGACAGGAACCATGATGATAGATCAACCATAAAGATCTCAAGACAATCAAGGTAGTTGATGGTTAGCCAAAACAAAAAGTGAATGTAAACATAGTTATACTAATTAGAGCAGTAATGATTGTGAGTACGTATTAGCATGCGCATCAAAGACTTAACATTATACTACCCGAACGCGCGTAGTATGGAGAAGAGATCGTGTTGTGATTATGGAAGGAAAACAATTAGAATATAGATGAGTGAATTTCTCCTAATGCCGTAAAAAAATGTAATTACCAGATCTAGCTATGCAATGTATCACATCACGTTAGTCCAACCTGTAAATGTGTTAGAAAACCTGCACAGATGAATCTAGCTAGTAAAGGTTGAACACACAACTTTGCAGAGCAAAAACACTAAAAGAAAATCAAAAGAAGAAAAGAATGATTCATTAGAAAATATGTTACAATGCTCATGATATAGCATTATTGGGTGAAGATCCCAAGGTAATGCACTATAGTGGTGATCAATGAGAAGGCTCAACACCTACAACAAGTTCCGAAGATAACTAGTCAGTTGCGGAGTTAAAGAAGGAGCAAATCAAGGAGTAAATCATGCAAAATGAATCTTACATGCAATCTCGCAAATCAAGGAGTAAATCATGCAAAATGAATCTTGCATACAATCTCATGCTCTAGCAAATCAAGGAGTAAATCATGCAAAATAAATCTTGCATGCAATCTCGCAAATCAAGGAGTAAATCATGCAAAATGAATCTTGCAAGCAATCTCATGCTCTAACTAAGAGTCCGCATGTAGATGTATAGTAGTTGCATGCTCTAACTAAGAGTCCGCATATAGGTGTGTAGTAGTTCCAACAATAATTGCATATAAAACCTATAAAACCCAGCCACGATTCCGTATAAAGCCTAGTCACAACTTATTTTAACTTGGAGCGTAAATATACATTGCACAAGCGAGAACTATTGAACATTCATGTGCAGGTTGGTAAATTGTTCACCCGTTATAAGTTCAACAATGTCGACCGTACTCTAACAAAAGGTAAAGGGGCACACAATTGGAAGTCCAATGATGCATTTTGTAGCCAAACAATGCGAGAGAGCATGTCCAAATATGAATTTTGCAGTCAAAACATCGCTAGAGCGCATGTCCAAATATGTATGCATTTTGTGGGCAAACAATACCAATGCCAGCGGGCATTGCTCAAATTTACATCGTGGTTTTGAAAATCTATGGATTTAGATTCGTTCAGTTGAAACAGAAATCATAACTCGACAAATTGCGCTAGTGCCCAACATAGACATCCCAAACAATAAGGACGACTACCAATTAATTGGTTGACTGCGCTTCGCATTTTTACTGGTTCATTTCATTTTTACTTGTTTTAGTTTTAGCACCGCATCTGGACTCGGTCACCCTAAAGTTTCGCTTGAACATATCCAAGGATGCCCGTCCGCGGGTATCGCCATACAATGTTAGGCAGTTTTCAGTTTACATCGTCATCAGCAAATCGTCCTTATATCCCCATCTTTTGCCCGCTTCAAGCTCTGGGCGTTAGCGGCTCCATTAGCGACTACCCAGAGGGAGGACTAGTTGATCACACAGAACAAATGGAATTCTCTGGGGCCTGCACTCTTGGACGGCTCTGTAGATTTCTAATATTGGTGGGGTGTTTATTGGATTCTGCGTATTCTTTCACCCCACATCCTCCGTTTCCAAGTTCGTCGCTAATGGGAGGCAAGCGATTTCATTCATTAACCGCGATGAAGCTCAAATCCCGTAGGCGGCCCCTTTCTCTGGAGTTAACAACCCATCACTACATGCAAACTCTGGATCATTTTACCTTCAAACCAGACGGATATCGAACGTTCCCGCAGAGATATCTAGTGAATAACACTTACTGGGGAGGTCCTCAAACAAAATCTCCAATATTTGTGTGCCTCGGCGCCGAGTCAGACATCATATCTCAGCTCTCTGATTTTGGGATAATGACTGAACATGCTGCCAATTTCAAAGCGCTCATCGTCTTTATCGAGGTACTTTTCTGTTTTAATAATCATACGGTTTCATTTCATTCCATACTCTAACATGTATATAAATATTATTTCATTTCATTTCTATCAATATATATGTTTCAAGAGATAAAAACGCTTTTTTTTATTATAAAAAAATGCTTCTTTTATTATGAAAATGAAAGAGAAACTAAATTTTTATAGTTTCATTCACTCATGGTATTCTTCTATCCCAACCATATAGATAAAACAACCATATTTGAGTGTCTATTTATCCTATTTACTAGCCTGACATCTTATGTAATGACCTCCATGCTTCCTATTGTTATCCAAAAGGAAAAATTATCACACACCTTAAAATTATCACACACCTTAAAAAAATTATTAGACACCTAATCTGGAAATCCTCGTGTTTCTGATTTATACTATTTGATCCATTTTTTGTACCTTTCCTTTTCCTTAGCAGCTCAAAAATTTGGTACTCCCCTCTTTGCCATATCTCAAAAGTATAAAACAAAAAAACAAAGAAACCTCTTACAAGAAAATGATGCTGTCAACCTTGATTTTAACGTCTTTTTCAAGAGTTGCATAATATATCTTACTGTCAACCTTGATTTTGACATCTTTTTCAACAACTGCATAATAGATCTTACCTGAGCTTTCTTTATATCTCGAGCCTTCTTTATACCTCTTTTAGACAGAAGATCGGCAGTCATGTTTTGTTCTCTCTAAACATGATCAAATTGGATGTGCTCAAAGAAGCTTACCAGATCCTTTATGTTGTTCATCCCATTGAATAAAATAGGTAAATTAAACTAATTGTTCTCTTTTATCCAATCAATGATACCTTTAGCATCACCATATACCTGCAGCTTCTCAATCCCCAACCACACTTTGCTGTAAATAGAACTCCCCACAACACTATAATCTCAACTCTATTGTTGGTGTGAATTCCTCCTTCCCACCAGAAGTGATAATAGTAACCTGGTTTGTTTATTATGAAAGCTACTGACTATGCTCTTTGATCCAATCAATAATATTTTTGGCATCACCATATACATGAAGCCTCTCAATCCCAGCCATTTTGCAGCACATAGAACTCCCCAAAACCCTATAATCTCAGCTCTATTGTTTGTGTTGATTCCTCTGTTGGAGTCATGATTGCCGTTACACCAAAACCTGCAGGTGTTAGTACAGAGACACATCGTTAGTATTAAGCACATGCCACGAAACACACGGGGAGCACAGGGAGCCTTGGATTATTCAATTCCCAACAATCTCCTCCGAAGGCTAGCCAGGTGTGTGTTTCGCCCTGTGTGTTTTGAACTCAAGACCTTCGAGAGTCACGATTGCTGTTACACCAAAACCTGCAGGGGTTAATAAACAGACACATCTTTAGTGTTAACCAAATACCACGAAACACATAGGGAGGGTTGAATTATCCTTCTACAGTCCCATTAACGAGAATGTTGGATTATTCAATTCCCAACAATTCCTACCAAAAGTAACAATAATAACCTGATTTATTTATTATGAAAGCTCCACATCCACATCCACATCCACATCCCCATCTTCTCTTTTCACATACCCGATCCAAGATCCCAGAAGCACACTGAAAGACATTCCATGAGTTTTATTCTAATCTGCATTTTTTTCTCCAGTCTTTTTACCGGTCCAATCTCATTGAAATAAACCGTGGTTAACATCCACACGAACCGAAGCTATTTTCTGTTAAAAAATAATAGCGTTTCTATATATATACTATTTCATTTCATTGCTTTGCTTCACAGAATTCATGTATTTTGTGTGGTGTTTTTAATGAAGCACCGATATTATGGGACTTCGATGCCCTTCGGCAGCCTAGAGGAGTCGTACGCGAATGCGAGTACTCTGGGCTATTACACTGCTTCTCAGGCTTTGGCAGATTACGCAATTCTCATCACTGATTTGAAGAAAAACCTATCGGCCAACGATTGTCCGGTGGTGGTCTTCGGTGGATCATACGGCGGAAGTAAGTTTCGACCTCTCCCCACAAACATAGACGTCAATTTTTCCTCTCCCCGAAATCTTCCAAAAGACACATGATTATGGCAATGCAATGAATCACTTAATGTCGAGCTTAACGAACGATTGTGTGTGCAGTGTTGGCCGCGTGGATGCGACTGAAGTACCCGCACATCACAATCGGCGCGCTCGCATCCTCTGCGCCCATTTTGTATTTAGAAGACTTGACGCCTCACGATGCGTATGACAGAGTTGTCACCAAAGATTTCAGGGTATCATATCTCGCCTCAACGCAATTCTCAAATTAATCCATTCATAACATAACAATAGTTGCATTAATTCACATCGCTATTTTGGTTGGCGCAGGATGCGAGCGAGAGCTGTTATCAGAACATCAAAGCATCGTGGGCAGAGATGGAGAAAGTTGCGTCCCAACCTGAAGGCCTGAAAAAATTGGCCAAACTTTTCAACACCTGCGAGTATACTACTCTTCACTTCTTGTCTTCGCAAACTATCTTCCCTCAAATTAACACGAAATCTTCACTTCTCCATGTTTACGCAATTAACAATCCGGCTTGACATTGCGTTTTTCAGATCTCTTAGCAGTTGGGTAGACTTATTCTACTGGATTTACCCAGAATTCCAAGTAGCAGCGCAGTACAGTTTTCCACGAGTGAAAGCAGTAATAACATATACATTCATTCTAATTTGCTCCAATTTATGATACCATCTTCCAATTTGAGTTGAATTCTGCAGAATTGAGATGTTGGGTTAAATCGCGATTTAATTATTATGCAGATATGCAGGGCAATTAATAGTCAACCTCCAGGCACGGATAATCTTACTCGATTAGCAGCTGGAGCGAAATACGCTAACGGAGACTCCAGCTGTTTGGATCTAGGTTTTTGGAATGCAACACCCAGTGGATGGGGTTGGCAGGTTTTTAACGTTTTCTCTTTTTTAACAAAATTGCAAATTTCTCGATCAAGATCCCACCCATAGTAAAAGGGTTTTTTATTTAGATTAGAATATAAGTACTTTATTGTGCATGATTTATTTATCAATCTTGAAATTCTTGTCGCATTTTAGAAAAGTCAGATAAAAAAATCTACCGAAAATACTTCCAAAAAATCATACTAAAACAACTGCAAATTAATTACCAGCTAAGTATCTGTGTGTCCTTAGTACATGCACTGATTAATAATTCCCTGTATTTGCCAGACGTGCACCGAAATGTTCATCCCTCTCGCTCCGGACGCACGTACAACCATGTTTCCTTCGCTGCCATTTGATCTCAAAGCCTATTTGAAGGAGTGCCACGAGGAATATGGAGTGCTGCCAAGGCCACACTGGGTTACCACGCAATTTGGCGGCCATGTGAGTATACCTTTATATATAAACACATCTTATTTATTCTACATTTCAATATTTCTTTCTTTGTTTTAAAATTGTGTTTTTTCTTTAATAAATTGTAAAGGAATATTATTATTATTATATAATTTTAAAATCAAGGCCAAGCAAAATTACTGTATTTGTGAGACAAAAAAATCTACTTCCAAATAACAATTTAATTACTCAATTTAAAAAAACACATACCCTACTTTTTCTTTAATTTTAAAGCTATAACTTTTAAGAAAAAACACCTAATTTTAACATTTAAATCCACTAAAGCTATTTAAAAACATCATAAAATTGAGATGAAATTCACCTATTATTACTCTGCCTTGCCCTTGCCCTTGCCCCTGCCCCTGCCTGCCCCTTGCCCCTGCCCCTGCCCCTGCCCCGACTGCAGGCCGTATATTCCATCGTCAACTACGAAATATCATTAAATATAGCCAAAAAATATTCATTTGACTCGTTCAAAATACGAGCGACAGTGTTGTGGGTATTGAAAAAAACGAAGAACGGGATTGCTGCCACATGCTTCGAACTTTCGCATTCCAATCCACCGCTACAGCTTTCACAACAGAATGCCCATATATATTCAATATTTAATTCTCCGAAAACATCGCTATAAGAATGGTTTCAATGATTTTCATCTGATTTTAGTAAAAAATAAAACTAATTTAAGAATGGTTTCAATGGTTTTCTCTAATTTTAGTAAAAACATAAAATAAAAAAGTTAATATTAAGATTAGTTTTTTTCAGGGTAGTTTAATTGGTTAATTAAAAAAATGTGAAATTGTTGAAATTTGAAAAAAAACACGGGTTCAAATTTTTCTGTTGTAACCCAGGCTATTGGGAAGGACATATCTTAGCTCTCCAAAAATTTATTACTAGTTACATGTTAGGCTTACTACTAGTTACATGTCAGGCTAGCGGTTAGATTCCTGTAAAATAACAAAAAAAATAACCTCTGAATTCACATTAATATCTTATTTTTATTTAAAAAAATTATTTTGATAATTAGATACAAAACTAAATATCAATGTGAAAATATTCTCCAAAAATGTAAAATGATTCTGTTATAATTGTGTTTCGATATAAAGAGAGAATATATTTTAGATAGCTTATTTATGCGCATAAATCTTTTGGAAACCTTTAGGAATGCAAAAAGAACAGTGTTCATTGTGTATGCGGTGGTTAATTGAAAAGTTGTAATGAATAAACGAAGTGAATTTTCTCACTATATTGTAATGTTTTCTTTTATAAGCATATAACTCTTTATCATAATGAAAATGCTTTCGTTCATTTTATATTTATTATATTTAACGTATTTATGAATAAATGGTATATAACGCTTGTTAATAAGTTTACTTTCAGTAAAAAAATTATATTTTCATTTTTAGATATTAAAGTAAATTATATTAATAAATTATATATAATTTTTTCCCTATGTGTTATGTATTTATTTTAATATTAATATTTATATATTAATATTATTTTTTATAAAATTTACTGAAAATTTGTATTTAAAATAATTTAATTGGTGATTTAAATAAATTTAATTTGGCTATATTTTTTTTTGCAGAATATTAAAGAGTGCTGAAGCATTTTGGAAGTAACATCATTTTTTCTAATGGTTTGAGAGATCCATACAGTAGTGGGGGGTAAGAAGTTTTTGTATTATATTTTATGCATAATAAATATTTTCATAAATTATTTATTCAATGACATGTATGATACATGTGAAATTGTGGGTTGTGAAGAATATCTCAAATAAGGTGGTCATTATCATCACTATTATTATCACCACTATTTGTAATGTATAATTAATATTTACCGATGGTTTTCCATGAAATCGCAGTGTTCTTGAGAACATATCAAAGAGCATTGTGGCTATTACTACTAAACAAGGTATTGAGTTTTTTATGTTTAATTTTTTCCTAGTCAATTTAAATAGGAAAATAATATAACTAAAAGTAGTGATTTGATGATGTGCAGGTGTCCATTGTGAGGATATTATATCTACAACTAGTGGTGATCCAAAATGGCTGAAGAAGCAACGATCAAAGGAAATAAAAATCATAAGGCGATGGATTCATGGCTATGAAAAGTCAATGACAATATAGTGCCTCATTTTCTTCTACTGGTTCTTCTTATTGTTTAAGGAAACTTATTCATAAATGATTTGTTTGATTGAATTGTAGTTTGAGGATGAAACCTAAATCTTTCCACTATCCCATTGGCATTTAGTCATGGTTTTGCATAGGTTCATTTATATATTTTATGATGACAACATGGAGGAGTTGAAATGTATTGTTATCATATAACTAGCCACATTAATATAAATTAAATGTTTGGTATAGGCCCATAGGCATACATCTATAATAAGCATCAAAACACTTACTTAATTCATGATACATTGCTGAAATTAAAAACAATGATAAAATATAAATTATGTCTATATAATATCATATATATATATATATATATAATAACAAGATTATTAACTTTGGAAATTTACGCACACTTTTACTATGGACATTCTTGATCTGTAAATAACCTTTGTTACAATACTATGACTTATTAATATCACTACATATTTTAGTATTATGATTATATCATGAAATAATTTAACTTGATAACTAAATAAAAAACTAAATATTGGTGGTTCTCACTAAGTGAAGTGTGTTATCTTATATTTTCAATAATTACGTTAAAAAATAGACTTTGATATAAAAAAATAAAATATATATTAAATACAACCATAAAACCTAATTTCCCTGGATTACATAAGTCTTTCACATAAACCTTTTAGTATCCAACAAGATGAATGTTAATTGTGTAAAGAGGAACATGTTAATTTTGTAGAGAGCAACTTACTCATTGATTAGTTAAAATCAATAGTATTACCTTAAACATATAATTCTTTATATCTTTTTTCTCATAAACATATAGAGCTTATGATAATAAAATTGATTTTATAAATCATGTATTTATAGATAAACTTTTATATATAATTATTATATTTGTATTGAAAAAAAGAAAAGAAAAAATTTTATAGTTTTATAATCATAAAATAAAATAATAAGTTATTAATATTAATATGATTTAAAATTATTATTTTTTATATATAAATGTATTATATTTTGAATTTAAGTAAATAATATGTTTATATAAAAGTTATTGAGAATTATATTTTAAAAAACTTAATCGATTTAAAATCTTTGAAGAAAAAATTAAAACTAATTTAATTAGTTTATGATTCACATGTACAAACATACTCGATCATGGTGATTAGACTTAACTACAATACTTTAAAAAAGTTTACAATTGTTCATCAACTTATATGTAAATTTTTTTATTTTAAAATATTTAAAAAGTTAATTTGACAAATAAATATAAAACTAAATATGGTTGTGAAAGTATTTTCTTATAAAATATAAATCGATCATATAATTTAGATAGCTTATTTTTTTGCATAAACCTTTTGGAAACCTCTGGGTATGCAAACAGGATAATGTTAATTATGCATAAAGTGTTTAATTGAAAAGTTGTAATAAATAAATGAAGTGAATTTTATTATCTTATTGTATTGCTGTATCGTAGCGCTTTCCCTTATTGGCGTATAGATCTTTATCATAATGAAAATGCCCTCGTTCATTTACATATTTAATGTATTTATGAATAAAAGTGTTGATATAACATTTTGTTATTATAAATTTGTATCAGTAAAAAATTTGTATTTGCATTTTTTTAAGATTATTAAAATAAAATGAAATTGATAAATATTATTATTTTTAAAATTAATATTTTATTAATTATTTTGTATTAGTGAAATCATATTTTTTATAAAATTATTGAAATATTTATTTTAAAACACAATTTAATTAGTATGATTTTAAAGAAATAATTTTATTTTATTTTTACAATATATAAACGGAGAGCTCAAGTATTTTGGAAGTAATATCATTTTTTTTCTATTTTTGTATTTAAAGCAAATTCATGTATGATCTCAAGGAGTGATCAAGGATTTTGAAAGCAGCATCCGCATTTTTTCTATGGTTTAAGAACATACAGAGTGGGGATAAAAAAAAATTGATATTATATATGGGTAATAATTTTCTATTTATTTAATTATATGTATGATACATGTGAAAGCGTGGGTTGTGGAGAATATCTCAAATAGGGTTCTCATTATCACTACTAGTTGTAATGTATAATTAATATTTATGTATGGTTTTCCATGGAATTGTATGGTCGAGAACATATCAAAGAGCATTATGGTTATTACTACTAAAGAAGGTATTAAGTTTTTTATATTTAAATTTTTTTTAGTCAATTGAAAATAACATAACCAAAACTAGTGATTTGATAATGTGCAAGTGTCTATTATGAAGATATTATATCTGGAATTAGTGGTGATCCAAAATGGCTCCGGAGGCAATGATCAAATGAAATAAGAATCAAAGGCTATGGATTCATAACTATGAAATCTCAATGGCTATGTAATGCCTCATTTTCTTCTACTTGTTCTTATTGTTTAAGGAAACTTATTTATAAATGATTTGGTTGATTGAATTGTACTTTGAGGATGAAACATAATCTTTCCATTCTCCAATTGGCATTTAGTGATGATTTTAAATAGGTTCATTTAAATATTTCATGATGACAATATGGATGGATTGAAATGTATTGATATGATATAACTAGCCATAGCAATATAAATTAAACGGTTGGTACATGCCCATGGGCATCAATCCATAATAAGCATCAAAACACTTCATGATGCATTGCTAAATTTAAAAACAATTTTAAAATGTAGCTAAATTATAACGTTATTTTAAATTATGATTAAATTACAATTATAAAAAAGAAAAATATATATAAGCTATTATATATATAATTTATATATATTATATATAATATATATATTATATATAAACATGGAACAAGATTCTTAACCATAGAAATTTACTCACACCTTACCATGGAGATTCTTAATCCTTATAAGCATTGTTACAATACCATCACTTATTAAGATCACAAACCCCAAAAACCACAACTCACTTCATATGGCACTTGTTCAAATGATATTTTTTAATTAATTAGTTTAATTAAAAAGGAAAAATGGGGCATAACTACTTTGGATATGAATATCAACCTTTGATTTGAGTATACTATTAAGAATACTTTTTTATAATCTCCATTAATAGTTACTGATAATTAAATTAAAATTATGGAAACCCTATTCCAAAACAGACATGCCTATTGGAATAATTAATATTATCAACTCATATAAATATGATATTTTGAAATGAAAATGTTAGATATACTAACTTGTAAGTAAAAAATAGGGGTATATATAAAAGATTGCATCATAACTTTATTGGACTCTAGATATTGTTGAGGTAGCATATTATAATATTTAAAGGATTGCATCATAACTTTATTGGACTCTAGATATCGTTGAGGTAGCATATTATAATATTTTAAATGACTAAATTTATTCTTTCATTCTTATTATGGAAAAAATTGATGTGTTGATTATAGTGTGTGTAAGTATATGAAACTAGTTTTCTTATTAGTCCATTGAGGTAGCATATTATAATATTTTAATTGACTAAATTTATTCTTTCGTTCTTATTATGGAAAAATTTGATGTGTTGATTATAGTGTGTGTAAGTATATGAAACAAGTTTCTTATTAGTCCACATACGGGTAATAGGGTTGTGTAGAAGTGTATGGGATACCATCTAAAAGGTAGGAACAACAATCATATTTCAACCTACTAACATTCACTTTTTGTGACTTGGGTTGAAAAGATGGTGATGTTGAAAAAGTATTCTAGTATCAACAATATCAACATACAATAGCATACTCATCAAATATAATATATCTTGATAATCAATACTATGCATAGTAAGAGTCATCTTCATATGATATAAATAATCGAATCATCGATATTTGATGTCCTCAAACAATAATTTATCAATCAAAGTATCTATCTCAAAGTCAAGATAAAGCATGGTGCTACATACATACTCTCTAAACCTAAACTTCATTCCAAAGTTTAAAGACAAGTAAGTAAATTGTCAATGCATAACCTTTTTTCCCTCCTACGTAGATGAACTAGGAATATAACTATCACATTGGACCTTTACTTGTTTCACTAGTGAATGCCCAAGTTGTCGAGTGCACTGGTTTGGCATGTGAATTAGTTCAACCATCCCATCCCCTTTCCCGATGCTTGCAAATGAATCAAATCAATAACATGCAATATATATGAAATGTAACGATGTAAGAAAAAAAAAGGAAACACACCATTTGTGCTTTCTAATGATATAGGTAACACATGTTTATAAGGTACTAGTCCCTTCTTTTCTAAGATTTCGAAAGTTCCAACAAATCATATACACATCTTTACTTCATCTCCAAACTTTATCAAACTCCTTTGTGGTTTTGACTCTAATAAATACTTTATCTCCAACTTCATAGTTCCAATTAACTCTATGGGCATCAATATAACTCTTCTATATGCCTTGTTCTTCCTTATGCCTGATCTTACTCATATTATTTGTCCTTCCATTTCTTGTATTATCTTTTGCCCAATGAAAACTATTTCTTCAAGTGTATCCCAACTAAAACTTGTTCTACATGGTCGTCCATAAAAAAACTCAAAAGGTGCCATTTTAATGGAACATTGATAGTTGTTGAGGTATGCTAATTCTAAAAGAGACAAAAATTCTTCCTTGATTGTGTTTCTAATTTTTTCTATATGTATGTGATAGCTTACAGTAATCATCTCGTTTATTTGACAATATAACTACTAAGTCATTGCATGAATAATTTTATGGGTTGTTATAGCTCAAAAAGACGCCCCCATAAAACTTAATTTTCCTCGATTACATAAACTTTTCAGAGAAAGTTTTTGGTATCCAAGGATATCAATGCTAATTGTGTAGAGAGTAGATCATTGATTAGTTAAAATGAATAATCTTATTTTATTAATGTTCCTTCTTTCATAAACATATTTAGCTCCTTATGATAATGGAAATGATATTAGTCATTTTATATTAATGTATTTATAGATAACTTTTTGTATAATATTTTTTATAATAGTTCATTTATATATTTAATGTATTTATTGATAAACTTTTTGATATAATACTTTTTATAAATAAATTTATATTTGAAAAATGAAATAGACAAATTTTAGTGGTATTTTATAAGATCGCTACATAAATATAAATTATAAATTATAAATTTTGAAACATGATTTTACTCTATTAATTTATTATTATTAATATTCTATTTATATTTTCAATTTAAAATAAGTAATTAATTTTTATGTAAAAATTAGTTTGTATTTAAAACAACTTAATTAGTGCAAGATTTTTGATGAAAAAATCAGTTCTTAATTATATCCTTCTGCAAAATAAATATAAAGAGATGCTCAAGCATTTTGAAAGTATCATCATTTTTCTCTAATGATTTGAGAAATCCATACAATAGGGAATAGTAAAAAGCTTTGGTATTATTTTTAAGCATAATTAAGATTTTATTATTATTTATTAATTGTATAATGATATACATAAAATTATAAATAGGTTGTGGAAATATATCGAATTAATTTTATTATTACTTATGAATTTAAATTATATTACCTCATAATGTTATCATACACCAACAAAATATTACTATTCATATGCAATGTCCAGTGTCAATCTACCTTTAAAGAAACCAAATGTCCAGTATCAATCTACCTTTAAAGAAACCAAATCTATTAGTAATTTACCAAAATTTATATAATTCAAAATAAAAACTAATAAACTACCAAACTACCCACATGTATGTACAACCATTTTTCCATATGAATATACCTATATAGCCTATCTTATTTATTTTTCTACATTTCAATATTTTATATCTTTGCTTTAAAACGATTTTCCATCTTCATTCCTTTTTCATTTATTAAACCATTATTGAAAATTTGTTTTGCAATGTGTGATAAAGCCATCATAAATTAGGAAGAAATCCACCGATTATTGCTTTGCCCCAACCACCGACAATCTATCCTATCCTCAACAACGAAATATATTTATATAATTAAATATAGCAAAATATTCATTTGAGTCTTTCAAAATTAAAAAAATTAAAATCGGGCTTGATGCCACATGCTTCCAGCTTTCGCATTACGATCCACCGCTACCGCTCTGGATCGTACATGATATGATATGTACATATTCAATTTTGGTGAATATTTCTGGAATTAACTATATAGAAATCTATTCAATTTTGGTGAACATTTCTGGAATTAACCATATAGAAATCTATGAAAGGTTTACCAATGTTCACCCACCGAAAACCTTCATTTAAAATATTCCATTTTTATCTCAAAAAGATTAATTTGATGACTAAATATTGGTGAGAAAGTATTCTCTTATATTTTTGTAGAATTACATTAATGAATGAAAGTTTATATAAACAAATAATATATTTTAGACAGCTTCTTTATTTGCATAAATATTTTGGAAACCTTTCCATAACAGATTAATGTAAATTATGTTTAAAGTTTTTATTTAAAAAAATGTAGTGAATAAATGAAGTAAATTTTCTCATAGTATTGTAGTGTTTTTTCTCTTATAAGTATTTAATTTTTTTTATAATGAAAATGTCCATGTTCATTTATACATTTAATGTATTTATAAATAAAATGTTGATATAACACTTTGTTATAGTAAGTTTGTATTTGATAAAACCCGGGGATTAGCTCAATTAGTTGAGTTAAAGTCATTAAAGTGTTTCATTATTGAGAGGTCAAGGGCCGATTTTCCTTGACTCTTTTAGGGTTAGTCTCCATTAATGAGTCGATCTCTCTCGAGTTTAAAACAATTTAATCGGTCTTATATTTAAATTTAATTAAAATTTTATTATATCTTAGTGCAAAATATGAAGAGAGTGCTCAAACATTTTGGAAGTAACATCATTTTTTCTAATGGTTTGAGAGATCCATATAGTAGTGAAGGGTAAGAAGTTTTGGTATTACTTTTTATGCATAATCAATATTTTCATTAATTATTTGTTAATTACATGTATGGTACATGTGAAATTATGGTTTGTGGAGAATATCTCAAATAGGATTCTCATTATTATCACTATTGTAATATTTAAATGGTTTTTCTTGGAATTCTAGTGTTTTAGAGAAAATATCAAAGAGCATTGTGCTTATTACTACTAAAGGAGGTATTGGCATTTTTATATTTAAGTTTTTCCTAGTCAATTTAAATAGAAAAAAACATAACAAAAAATAGTAATTTGATGATGTGTAGGAGTCCATTGTGAAGATATATTTAAGTTTATTTAGCTCATTAAGATGTGTTACCATAAGTTTCACTTCATGTTCCTCGAACTGAGCTTTGAAGGACTAAGATAAATCTATGCATTGCGTTTATAATCCTTCCTTCTTTTCAACTTCTAAAAGTTGCTTCTGGTCCTTTAATTGTTACTGTGCTGACCATACTATCTGATTCAATTGTTCCACATTCGATGAAAGAATATAAGTAGTTCCCTTGTTAGGTGTCACTAGGGCTCCTAGGAGTGACACTGTATCAACAACGACTTGTTGAATGCTTTGCCCAACAATACTCTAGACAATTCTTTGTTCCGGGATTTCTAAAACAACAACTTATTCTCTACATGTCCCAATAATTCTCTTGTTTGATATACCATGAATGGCCGCCTTTCTTGACTTATTGTAATATTAGTCACCTAAGTCGATGACTTCATCCTTAATATCTTTGGGGTGATCTAGAGGAGGTGTTGTACATGTTTTCTTGGCAACCAAAGGGATTGAAGAGTGATCCAGA
This sequence comes from Pinus taeda, assembly GCA_000404065.3. Taxonomy (NCBI): domain Eukaryota; kingdom Viridiplantae; phylum Streptophyta; class Pinopsida; order Pinales; family Pinaceae; genus Pinus; species Pinus taeda. The sequence goes on from APFE030789982.1 coordinate 17,411, forward strand.
TTGGATCAATAAATGGTTTTCCATCCATCTCAATCCTTTTGGAGTGGAAAAAGTGGAGTAATCAGCTCACGGGACCATTTTTACTGGATGGATCCAGTTTGGCAAAACATGGTTTGAGACCTTCCACAAGCATTTTGAGGAATAAAATATGTTTTTAGGGGGTAAGACTTTATATCTTTAATGTGGAACCTTTCTATGTTATTCTACACATAGAGACCTTTCCAACGGTGTAAGAAATGTGTCAATTGGAGCATGTATGCGAAAGTTATGCAACTCAAAAGTTGACGTTCTTGTTTTCACCACCATGGTTTGAGATGATGACATGTCATCCTCAATTATTCATGGAAAATGGGCTAGCCACGTGATTATGATATAAAAGAATATAGAAGAGTCTATATTGTAACTTTGGTTAAACTTCGAGATAATCAAACCTAACCACTAGTAGGATATCAGGTTGTGTTATAACCAAGCCACTAGGAGGAAAAATGATTCCATTATTTCGAGTGCATTTTTTCCATAGGTGAGAAAAAATAACCAATAGGGATAGGAGGTAGAGCACACAGTGAGGATTTGTGCACTGTAGCAACCCATGGGCCACAAACCATACTTCTTTGTACTCACATCCATATTTGTAGATAGAGAAAGAGATTGGAGCGACCTCACCTTCTAGTTGGGTTTTTCTCTCGAAAGGGTTTGCCAAAGAAAATCTTGTGTCATATGTGTGTGTGATATTTTATTTTTTTGTTCTCTATTTTCTAAATAAATTTCATTTGCATGCATACACTATTAGTAATCTACAGATCCAAAAAATTAATAAAACTGCAATATTGTAGAATTTCATATTTTTAAATATAATATTATCATATCTATTGTGACAAACTATTTAGTGGAATATCCACGATAGTTTATGAATCATATTGGTATTAGAGCAGGTTTATTTAGGTATTTTGTGGAGACTTTCAGGGGATCTAGATTGGTGGGGATGAAAATTGTAAAACCTTAATCATGGTCAACGAATCTGTGAATGACTGTCATGATCCTGCAAAGGTGAGATTTTCACGGCTGGAACAACAAGTCGTAGATATAAATCATAATGTAAACCTCCTCATAGAAGCCCTAAGTAATAAGCTTGGGATATTGGGAGAAGATGGGGGTTCAAATGCAAAGGAAAAATCAGAAGGGGAATTAGAAGATCAGGAAGAAACGAAGAACTAGCCAATGAAAAACCCAGAAAAGATCAACCCAGTTCGCATATTGTGAAAAAAATACAATCCCTATTTAAAATGGAAGAGAAGGTCTATATCAAGTCGAACCATGGCGAGATTGATGCTCTAAAGCTAAATCATTGGTTGCAGCAACTGGAAGTTTATTTTAGTGTCTATCAAATTGAATAAGAACATAAGATTTAATTTGTGTGGTTGAAATTAGAGAGCCATGCATTGAATTGGTGGGAAATCCACACAGAGACTCTAAAGTTGTAGAGAGAGCCTCCTGTGACTAAGTGGGATGACTTGAAAATCCTCATTAATTCATATTTTTACCCCATTGGGTACGTAGACGACTAGTGGATCTAGTGACACTACTTCAGGAAAAAGATGAGGCAAAGTGTGCACGAGTACACCACAAAGTTCATAAATATGGCCATAATGTTGGGTATCTCCCCAAAGAACCCAAATGTACTCCTCAAGTATTTGGGGGATCTATACTGCCATCTACGAGAGAAAGTGCTTTTTTTCAATCCCAAATTGGTGAATGAGGCTTGTGTGCAAGCACAATACATGGAGAACATAGGCTTGAAGAGAGCACAGTAAAGTGGATCGAAGCAAAAGGAGCAACATGATGTTTCTAAGGAGGGGAAGAAGAAGAAAAAATGAAGAAAATATAAAGAAACCACAACCACAACACACCATTTCAAAGGTCGTAGCAACCACTATAACCACTGTAACATTGATGGCATACAGATCAGGAGAAGTGTTGGAAATTGCATCCAGATTTTAACTCGAAGAACAAAAGGAAAGATAATAAGAAGAAGAATTTCATGGCCACTTATTTGCGTAACTAAGTTTAAAGAATCTTAGATGTGGATGAGAATATCATATGTACGTCGGTTCAGAAGGAGGTGAATTTGAGTACCCTTCAATGACAGGAAGATAAAAAATGACCAAACTCTTTGATATAAAGATATAGATCAATAAGAAAAAGATCATTGCTATGTTTGACTCGAGATCGCAAATGAATCTCATTGTAGCAAAGATGGTCAAGAAGTTGGGGTTGTAAGTTCATGATCATCCAAACCCATATCCATTGGGATTGGTAAAAAAGCATGCAGATTTGAAGGTAACAAAACAATGAAAAATTAAATTTTCTATTAGTGTTTGTTTTATTGATGAAGTAGAACTAGATGTGGTTCCCCTTGATGTACGTGGAGTCGCATTTGGGAGTCCCTACATGTACATATGAGATGTAATATTCATGTGGAGAGATAATGATCCAAGTGGATATTGGTGGCCACCTTCTTGTTCCACTTGGAACCCCACCATTGTTTCTTTCAGTTTCCTTAATTGTAGAATAATTTACTATTTTTTGCAACTTTTTGGGTCCTAAACTTCTAGATACGTTTTAAGGCCCTAAACAATGTTTTTTTTTGGAAAATGGGAAAACTTGTGACTTGTGCGCAGGGGTTGTGTTGTGCTCTACAAACAACCCCCCATTTCAAGTTATTTTTATTCATAAAACATTAAAATGTGAAATGGGTCCCTTTAAAATAAAATTGATATCAAAACTTTTACTTAACAAAAGGTCCGATAATCAAATGAGCGCTTTATGAAAACCCTTTTTAAAGCAATATCCATTTAAAAGAAATAAAGTAAATTTCGGTCATTGCGATAAAGCGATCGCAAGATCGCATATCGCAATGACATGAGGGACATATAAAATGGGACAAGGCTTTCCGCCGATGCGATATCGCATTCGGCGATCGGCGATCGACGATATCCAATGCACTACCAAAAGCGCCCCATATCAATACCCCCGATGTGATAAGCTATCGACGATCGGCGATCGGCGGGTCCCCTTTGTTTGAGTCACATTGCACATATGCCTTTCGCCGATGCGATATCGCAATTGGCGATCGGCGGGTCCCCTTGTTTGAGTCTTAATACACATAAGCCTTTTGCCGATGCGATATCGCAATCGGCGATCGACGATACTCGATGCAATTGTTAAGGCGGACTTGTTATAACCCCCGATGCGATGCGATAAGGCACGGTTTTCAATAGAAAGCCGTTAAAGTGATTGGAAAGCTCAATTTACTCATATTTAAGGCATAATCACTCCCGCTCAGCCGCCAATACGTCCATTGCATGCTTAAAGAGATCTCTCGACCAAATAATGATATAATGGGCATTTATAAGGTGGCAGGTTCTATACGGCCATTTAATGGATTCAAGTCGTAAAATCTTTCTATGGATTATCTCCGCGCCCGTTTTAGAAAGCTGAATATATCACTGCGCATCTATTCATTTGCTATCAATTGCTAGTTTTATTGCTATCTCTCTGTGTTACGCCAAATTGCCTCTCTGTGAAGAATTCAGTCATAAGCAGGAGTTCAGGCATGATGGGTAAGAAGTCTAAGAAAACCGCAGGTGCTTCCAATCCACCAGTCGCAGGACAAGCCGCAACAAACAGCAAGAAAGGCATAATATCCGACACAACATGCATAGGCCTCGCCAGAGTGACTTGGCAAGGAACTTATGACTTAATTGAGGCCGAGAAACCAAAGCAGATGGTAGCAGAAGCTACCGCAGATTCATTAAAAAAGTCAGACTGCACTCTCAAGGATTTGGCTGATTCTTTCCTTGACAGGATAGCAGCCAGGGAGCAAATTCTCCCATATACAGACGTGGTGCGATGGGCGATTGAAGAAATCCCCATCATGGACAGAACATTTAGCACAAGAGATGGAAGGATTTTTGGATCGTTCAAGCCAGAAGACCTGAGGCAAATGTATCATTTGCCCGAGCCGGAGAAGATATACAACAGCGCCTTCTTGGAGAAGTTTGCGAGCGAGAACGAGATTGAGTCCGAACCTATCAAGGACTGGAGGCAAAATCCAAATAAACACAAGCATGAATCCTCCGGTAAGTACTTGGTCGATTCTTTGGCTTCTCCTTATTGCTATGCGGGTATAATGATGTGTAGATTATGGGGTTTACACGACTCTGCTATTTTTACCATTGAAATGGTTCCTCTTATGGAGGCGGCAGTGAACAACATGATTATGGATTGGGCTACTATCCTTTCGGATAAGCTAGCAGTAGCTGTTCGTGACTTTAGGAATAAAACTATAGTCACTGAGAGGAAAATTCCCCCATTCTACTATAGTGCATATATCCTAGATACCTTGTGTTTCAATTCCGAATTCCCTATTCTTGGTTGGAGGTGGACTGCACAGGACCCCTCGCCCATTCATATTTATCATCGCAAGATGTGGAAGTCATCCTATAAAAACCACTTGTATCAGATTTGTAA
>APFE030789982.1:53370-78863 GCA_000404065.3 Pinus taeda
AAAGGGAAACAAATCATTGATGCGGATCCCAGCGCCACTGTTGCCACTGCCAAGATCCAGAATAATGAGCCCGAAGAGCCAGAGGAGGGGGAACGTCTTTTCCACTCACAGATGTGGGTGAAGGGTTCGCCGCTGCAATTCATTGTCGACAGTGGCAGCCAAAAGAACCTTATTTCAGCAGAGGTCGTGAAGCGGTTGGGGCTACCGACTACACCACACCCAGCCGTACAGTATCGGGTGGCTTCATGAAGGACGAGATCTCAAAGTTCGCCAGCAGTGCCGCCTCCCCTACAGCATCAAACCATTCACCGACGAGGTATTGTGTGATGTTACACCTCTGGATGTTTGTGATGTATTATTAGGCCAGCCATACTTGTGGAGGCGACATGCTGTGTATGAGTCAAGGCCTCGTGCTGCCATTATTTCTTTGAGTAATTCATTATACAGGATACCGGAGGTAGCCCCCCCTACCGCCACATCCTTGATCACTGCTAAGAAAGGCAGCAAGCTCATCTCCCAGACCAGGAAATTCATCTGTATGGTTCACTCCCAAAGTAAGGGGAAGAACATTGCTACATCCATGACCCCCACGCAGGGTTCCTCTATGCAGCAGCAGCAGCAAAGGGGTACAGTCATGACAGAACGCAGGAACAACTTCTCCTCACCCACAGGGGTACCACACAAGTTTCAGGTGGGCGACAAAGTTTGGTTACATCAGCAGAAAGAACGCCTTACCAGAACCCATCAGAAACTTAGACCACTCCGACATGGTCCTTACACTAGTACCAAGGCTACGTGCAACAATGCTTTGAAGCACATCATTCCTCCATTCCTTCGCTTGCACCGAGTGTTCAATGTGGACCGTCGTCGACCATGCTCCCCACCATTTCTAGACACATCAGAGATTGCAGAACAGCTCACCTGCGACCCAGCTCAGTAGAAGCTTCCTCATCTCAGGGAGAAACTCAACGCAGTGGGGACCATTGCTTCCTAAGGGGGGAGGAATGATCCAGGTGGATATTGGTGGCCACCCACCTATCCCATTTGGACCCCCACAATTGTCTGTTTCAACTTTTTTCAATTTCCTTAATTGTAGCACAACTTACTATTTTTAGCAGTTTTTCGGGTCCTGAACTTCCGGAGCCGTTTTGAGGCCCTAAACGACGTTTTTTGGGGAATCCGGGGGCAACATGGGTCCATGGAATGGACCGATGTTGCCCGTTCCAACAATGATAGTGCTCGAATAGATCTTTCTAATGAGCTATTGTACGCGTCAAACGGAGATCATATGCTAAAGTTACGACCCCAGGAAGTTGATGTACCAACTTACCCCCAAACGGGGCCCACAGTTTGGCGTTTAATCTCCTAGGGTTAGGTTTTGGAATGTGAAGGGTTTTCCATTGTTTCTCAACAATAAATAGGCCTTCGAGCCTCATTGTAACTCAGTTCGGAACAGTTTAGAGGCATGTAGCCGCACATCTCTTCTTAGAGATAAGCTACCATCGCCCTAGCTGGTTTATTTCCAATTCTGGTTATAAGCATATTTCAGTATTTTCCATCAATGAAATGAAGTATTATTTCCGCTGCATCTCTTTATTTATGGTTATCACAACTCTGTATTTATGGTTATCTCTATAATCTATTGTGTTCATGTTTAAATCCGGATCATGAACCCTCCATGATTACCACTTTCTTGGAAACTTGTATGAAGTTTTTGTGCAATAGTAAGGTCATGAAAGGGCTACAGGAATTGATAAATAAGTGTGCTGGTAAGGAACCTGCTCCTGAAGGACACCGCATAGTCAGAAAGATAGGAAGACACAAGAAAAGAACAGGGCACAAGATGAGGCTTACTGCACAAATCAGATAGTATGAGATGGATCAAGTTATTTTGGATATGGGGTCGGATGTGAATGTTTTTCCTAAAGACACATGGGAAAGAATAGGGAGACCTGCGCTGCAATGGTCTTCGATTCAATTGAGAATGGAAATCAACATAAGATTATCCCTATGGGGAGATTGCATGGAGTGACCATAGATATAGAAGGTGTGAGTGCGTTGGCCAATTTTGAAGTGATAGAGATTGTTGATGACAACAATCCATACCCCGCTCTCCTAGGAATTGAATGGGCTATCTACATGAACGGGGTAATCAATTTGAAGAAGTAGACGATGTTGTTTGAAAGGAAATCGCTATGTGTAGTAGTACCATTGGACCCTATAGAAGGACCGCGCTATACTGAACCAATCTGCGACTATGAGGAAAGCAATGATGATTTGGATCAAATCTATAAAATAACAGTGAGAGACCAAGATTGGGTTAATTCGACAGTTGATGGACAAATCACATGGGACCGCGAAAGCTCCTATACCTCAGATTTAGACGAAAAATTGGAGCACTAGCAGAATAGGTTGCACGAAGTATCTACACTGTGTTGTAATATGATGACTAAATTGTTGCGTTGTGTATCATCCGAGGTAAGAAGTTTTCCTTATTATGATCGTGATTATGATGGTCTAACTGATGTAGATAAATTTTTGGATGCATTTGAAAGGGAAGTACCGGAGAAGCATCGCTTTCAAGTGCTGGATTTGGTGCTGTGCGCTATGTTTGCATGATGGTGGGGTATGCATAAAGACAATTTTGATGAATGGCGCGAGTATAGAAGAATGTTGAGATTGCGGTTTGGTCGCCCGAAAGTTTGGCTAACTAAAAAATACGATGGGAGAAATGATCTGCGTGATAATTTAGCAAAATGCACTAAGGTCTATGGAACGGAGCTGAAAACAAGAGTGGGTGCATATTTTTTATCACACTTTGGAATTCCCATACTTAGAGTACAAGTATCTCAAAGAATCAGTATGGAAATACATCTGAAGATCCATTCAACAGAAGACGCACTATGGAGGCAACCATCAATGGATCTATTTTTACAGCCATGAAAATTTAATAACTCCACCCAACCTGGATGGATGAAACTAAATCTAGGGTCTTGATCTCCATCTCTTGATGTACGAATCTAACCACGTGAGTAAATGTCTTAAATTCAAACATGGTAAAAACCACCTGATTACCGATCAGTGATGTAAATCGTTAACAAGTGCAAGAGAAACCACCAATAATGAAAATGGCTCTCAAGGTACTCCAGTAAAATTTATGAAGTGTGATTAAATGTTTGGAAATTGAACACTCATAAAATCATTTGATCAAAGGCCAATGATGAGCACCTATCATCGAAAACGAGAAACTTGTCATTAAGGCATGTAGATTCCAAGGTATCGAAAGGGGGTTTCTAAGACAACTTCCTGGATAATGACCTGACATCGATAGGAAGCGACCTGTCGAAGGAGGGCCTTGATGTATACCCCATAAACATCACGAAATAGGTATTAAGTTTTGAAGAAAAAAATGGAGTGATTCAAGACTGACTCAGGGATGACTGACGTGATTGAAGGTTATGATTTTCAAGGTAATTTTCATTGAGGTTGGACTTCTCTTGAACATATCAGTGACACGACATTTTGAATTAGCAGCATTTGGCTCAAAAATAGGACCATAAACTAGTTTGAATACTTTCAATGAGCTTTGGCCAATTTAGAGGCAAATGGATTTCCAAACCCAGACACAAAGGTGATGGAGTTTCATGTTCAAGAGAGACATACTACCTTCTTACAACACAGAAACAAGTGTTTCTTTCCATTCCCCCCCACCATTACTAGCAAGTACCTCTTTATTTTTACACAAGCTTAAGGATGATAACATATGCTTGTCACCTGCAAGCTCATCCTTTAGATGAGTCCTTTAGAGTAGTTTTAACGAACCCTAGAAAGGAGTCATTTGGTCTTGTCATGATTGATGAGTCTTACACTATTTTCTTTTTATGAGTCCATTGAAAGGGTAACTTGATGTCATTTTCATATTTAAAGAGTTTGAAAAGACATGAAAAGAAAAATCATGTATTTCTTTCAACGTAAAATTTTAATGAGCACGGATAAAGTAAAGCTTAGTGTTTTTCATTTTTAGGGAGTCAGGAGAAAAGCATAAGTAAACTTTGATATGTCATTTTTCATAAATTTGTCTCTCAAGCCCAGAAAAGAGTAAAATAATGCAAGAGAGAACTCTATTGACTGTGATTAGTCACCGTATACATTTTTCATAAATAGTCCACATGATCCATGAAAGGGGTAAATTTATATAAAGTAGACGTTTTTCATTTTCTTTAACGAGTTCGAAACAAACAAGCATACGCGACAATCTTTTCATATTTCAGGAGTCAGAAAAAAGCTCAAAGCTAACTCCAGGGTTTTTCTTTTTCATAATTTTAAGGAGTCAAAAAAAGTGATAAAAGTTTACTCATTATCATTGATTTCCAATTTAATTAACGAGCAGGAAAAGATGGAAAAAAATAGACATTTTCATACATGTTTTATGAGCATGAAAAGACAACAAAAGAAGATTGGGATTTTTGTGAATTTAACGATTCTTGAAAATAATAACCAAAATGGACTTGAGATAGGTTTCATTTTTATACAAGATTGAAATAGAGAAAAACTATGCTTGAGTGGTTTGATATTTACGCAAGCTTGAAGTAAACATGAAACTGTGCTTGAAATAAGTTTTCAAGCCCTGAACATATCGACATAGGCACATGCCCCTCAAGCTTCATTTCATTCGCTCGAGTAGACTACTGGTTATTAATAAGCAGATGAAATGAAGGTTCATTTACGAGGTCAGGTGAAAGACTCGAGTTAATTAGGGGAGGATTTGTTTCATTTTTTAACGAGATTGACACAGGGAAAAAACTATGCTCACAGAACCTTGTTTCATTTTTTAACAAGCTTGACACAAGAAAAGGAGTTATGCTCATGGAACCTTGTTTCATTTTTTTAACGAGCTTGACACAATAAAAGTAACTATGATCATATGGACCTGATTCATTTTTTAAATGACACTAACATAGTAAAAGAACCATCCTCATAGGAACCTGTTTCATTTTTAAACGAGGTTGAAACAGTAAAATAACTGTCCTCGTAGGAACTTGTTTCGTTTTTTAACAAGGTTGACATAGTGAAAGAAACATCCTTGTGGTGACTTGTTCATGGCTTCCAATTGGAAGAAACACATGCCAAGGGGCACTCCCCAATCATGGCTTCCAAGAGGTCTTCATCAGAAGGAATAATATTTCTCTAGAAGGAACAAATGTTAATGGAATCAACAAGGATAATAAAATATGGTTCAAATGTCCCCATTGAAGGGTTCACCAGGCCAATTACTGGATTTGATTCAAAATAAGTTGAGAAAATAGTGAGAGGTTCTCTTATATCAGTAGTTGAAAACATGGGACCGGGTGGCACATAATTAACTCGTGATGGGGTGGATGCCACTTACGCATAAGGAACATTCAAGGGTGTCAGATGGTTGGTAGCTGAATCAAGACCAGTGAACAAAATCTGGTCAATAGTCACAGTGTTTCCATTGTGAGGGAAAGACATCACATGAAAGAGTGTCTATATGCCAACTTTCATGGCATAGACATAGTTTTTCCCAAGTATAAAATTGAAATCCAAGGGGCCTTGGACTACCATAAGATCAATACAAACAATTTTTCCTTCCAAAGTAATAGGTACCTTAGGAAGGATCCCTAAGGGTTCATTAATGGTTCTATTAAAATCTAACATATTCTATGTAATAGGCACAAGCTGAGGGAAACCCAAAGCTATCCAAGCACTTGAGGACAAAATACTAATAGAAGCACCTTCATCTACATTTGTGCAATGCACATTCTTACCATACACTTTCACAATGATTTGTAAAGGGGTGGAAGAAGGAAGACGAGGCTCTGTTAGTGTACTCCAATCAATGGAAATGGCCTCAGTACTGGGAGGGGGTTCAATGGAAAAACTTGAAATCCCCCCATGTGTAGAAGAATATGAGGTAACAAGAAGAACTTGAATAGTATTAAGTTCACTCTCTAAAGGGAAACTGGGATTGATCGAAGTTGGAATAGATTCGATGACTTGATCAACCAATGGTTCATCAACCTAAGTGATATGTGTTTCACTCTCCAATGGAAGAGTGGGATTGACTGTACTTGGAATTAGATCAATCACTTCATCAACTAATGGTAGGTTGGGAGAAAGTTTACGATAACTAGTTGGAAGTTGTTTATGTTGAACAGTAAGTTTTTCCAATAATTTTGGAGCTTCATGCATATGAGGGAAAATGTGACTATGATGAATCTCATTGCATAACCTACAAAGAAACCTAACTTTACCCTTTTTTCCAGGAACTTGACAATTATTGGTTGATGGATCAATAGTAAGTTGATAAGAATTTTTGGACCACACTTTTAACACCTTTGGAATATTAGGACAATCAATAAGAAGGTGGTCACCCTTACAAAGTTTGCAAGGGAATTTGAGCTCGTGGTTTCTTTGGATGGTTCCTCAACATTTTCTATACTCAAAGCTAATTGGTTGACTTCTTTCTTACCTTGCCTCAATTCCTTCCTCTTCCCTTTCTTCTTATTCTTAGCCACCTGGTTACTAGCATCAAGGCTTTTACCAAGCGAAGAAGAAGAAAGGGAGGAAGATATTCCAAGTGAATAAGGTAGAGTTTTAACCAACGATTGGTGTTGTTGAGACAAAGCACTTGGATGAGGTGAAAAATATGGTTGAGGTGGTAAAATTTGAGTATTTGGAACTAAATAAGTTGAAATAAAGCACACTGGTAAGCCTATAGTGAATCCAGGAAATGACAACATAGTCATATAAGGAGGACCGACATTTCTAAAATTATGAAAAGGACTAGGATTCTCATTAATGGGGATTCCTTGATTAGTAACTTCTGGAATTGTTGCCATTAGATTCAACTCAAATAAGTTTTTCTAAGAATTTAAATAATATTCACAATCCACACCTAAGGTCTATAACAAGTAAAAACAATCAAATAAGACACGTTAATAAATATAAGGAGTCAAACCATGCAAACAAACTTTTCAAAGTGAAATCACTAGTTGGTAATGAAATCCAATGTCGTAAAGATTAATGTGAAAATTGAATAAAGATAGAGCGGGTGGAACCAGTTATACTGACAACCTTCTTAATGAACATGATCTTGTGCAAGGAGCTTCACTTATGCCCTCTAGGGTGAAGTATACCCTCCAAAAAGGTCCAAGTGAGTCTCGTCAACATCTGCTCCAACTACAACAGAGAGTTCCCCTCCGTCGTCACCTTGGGTAAAATCCCTAAGATAATGGTCTCTAAGGTTACCACATACAACAATTTAACTTGGGGGAACAATAGCACATCAGACGTACACACAATGGCATAGTAACAAATCTCAATCCCCTTGAAGGTTCCTACAACATGGTTAATCTAGGGTTTACCTTCAAGTGATGCCCAAGCACCTTTCAACACCGTTTGTAATGCGTGTAAATCACTCTACCCTAACCAATTAAGTGGGGTTGATCACTCCACTTAGTCTGATATGATCTCATGCTTAACTTCGCTGTTAGAGGAGATTCACATAGCCAAACTGTAATAAATGGATTTACTCTCCATTGCAAGATTCTAGTGTTTGTTTGCAGCTTTGGAAAGTTCAATCACTTCCCTATTCCAAATACCTACAACCCAATCTAATGTAGGTGGAAAAAGCCCTAAAATAATAATAAAAATCTAATTGATTTTATTAGCATTGTTTTTTTAAAGTTGTTGCTTACTCAATGAGTAGATGGATGTGAAACTGATGGTGTTATGACTTGACTCAAAACTTTAGTGCAATCAAACATGATATTCTGATTTTTTCATTTCGATGAATTCTAGCTAAAGTAAGGAGAGAGGTTCTTCTTTAAAATATTAACTCTAGAATGCACCACTTCTAATTTTCCAATGCAGTTCAAAGCCCTAAGTCCCAAACCATGCAATGTAATCTATGCGCAATTTGCTTGAAAACTATGCAAATGTAATCTATGCACAATTTATGTTCATGTTATGAAAATGAGAATTCTAACTATTCAAATGTAATCTATGCAAGAGAATTCTTCAAAACAAACACAAGATGATTCCAAATCAGCGAAATAACAACAAGACTATTTTCCTTCACTAGTGTAACTAAAGAATCAATTTAGTGTAAGTAAAGGAAATTGGGTCAAAAATCCAAAGATCAAAAGTGATGACACTCAAAGGCTATTAACACTTAGATATAATTCAGCACCACCCACCCCCCCCTGCAATTGAGGGGGAAATTATTTGCAAAAAATGAAAGAAAAAACATGCAAAAATTTTGAAGACACCGAGACAAACCTCTAAGTAATAACCAATTGAAATCAAATTAAGAATTTCTCAAAAATAAAATTCAAAACACCCAATCAAATTGATAGAGACTCTACAAGATTGTAAACAATATTAAGAAATCATAAATAACTAGAATTAAATCAAAGAAACCTTAGTTTTTTCAAAAAAATTACAAGGTTACATAGGCAATCATCTTGATTCAGTGCGCATAGGCACTGTGCACCATAGAAAACTGCGTAAATTTGGCTCTGTTTTCGAAGGAAAATTACGGAGACCTAAAAACTTAAGAAAAATAAATAAAAAATAAAGGTTTCAAACCAGAAATTTCAATTCTTAAAAGGGTCTAAAGGCGTCAAGGGTCACAATAGGACATAATGGAAAACTCTCATTCCCCAGTGGAGTTTCCAATTTATTAAGCAGATAAATCACTTCTTGTGGACAAGAAGGATCTCCCTAGATTTCTAACAAATATGGTAACAAACATCAAAAGAACTGCTACCTTTCCTCAGCTTATAATAAAAACATGAAACATGTAGTACACAAAGAATCACTTACCTATTAGTGATGCGCTTGTATAATTCCTTTCAGTGCTTTCCATAGCTAGCTTTTCCTTAACGCCTTAGAGGCTTTCCCAATGCTTTCCAAAACTTCTTGATGATGCTCCAAAAGATATCTAGATAGACAAAAACATTCAAAGGGATCAAAGCATCTCGCATATAAAAAAAAAAAATGAAATCCCCAACTTAAAATACAACATATAGTTGAATAAATAATCAGTTATAAACCATGCAAGTGATCAAGGAATCTTGGAAATAACATCAAAATAGATGCAATTAGGAAAGAACAACTACTTTGTATTAAATTCAAAGGAGAACAAGCTTACAACCTGGTTGCCTTGATGTCAAAAGCTTCTTTCAATGGTCTTCGTTCCTTCTCTTGATGACAAGCTCTTCAAACCCAAAATCAGCAGCATAAGTTTACAAATCCAAGTCTCTGTTCATCCTCTATGCTCAATTAATAAGAAAGAGGAGGATGTTTCTAGTTCCTCTTCTCAAGGGATATGATGCTTAAGAGGAGGAGATTAGTTCCATGAACCAAGGGATGAGGGGCATGTATGTAGTAGTTCGAGGTTTCTAATTTGGATAAGGTTCCTCCATCAAAGCTTCTAGAACTTGCTTTTTTATTTTTACTTGCATGAACATGATTGTGTATTTATAGTGGAAGACAATGCACAGAATTGTGCAAGCCACAATGGTAAAAACTGCACATGCACAGGTAATCGCTAGGAAAATTACGCAGATACTCAAAAATGGTTTTTAAGCAGTGCAACCTAAAACTCCTTTTGTCCCTAGTATTGTTTTACTTCAAGCTTCATAGGGGATTCACTTGAGACACTCATCAGATGGCAAGAGATCTGAATTGACAGTCATGGTGACACAATTGAGTGTAACAGGTGGGTCGCCTCTACCTCTACCTATTGGAGATAATACATCTTGTGGAACACATCGACCTTTAGAGAGGATAAAATTTGACCTTTGTTATTAAGAATGACTTCTTTTTTTAGATCAATCTACTTTGTTTCCCATCTAGCCATGTCATTATACAACATCATCGACAACTTGGTGGAAATTTGATAGATCTTAGGCCTTTTAATATTACACATTGTCGTATAGTCTTCACGCTACACGTCAAACTTGGAATTGGTGTAGATTTGGTAAATCTCACCCCAATCTGGATGGGTGTTATTTCCATCAAATGCCTCAGTATCTCCATAAAATATTTTTCTCACATGTGATTTGGGCACTATGGGCTCTATAATAGTGATATTTTTCCCGTTTCACTTGCATGCTTTCGACATCCTATCAATTAAATATTTCTTTAATACTTTCATGCAAAGAAAACCATTGTGAGTTCTACAACATATATACAGTTCATGCAAATAAATTAAACCCAGTTGCAACGACTTAGATAGATACTTAACTAGACATAATGGAGTTGGAGAGTCGTAGGCACAACTTTAGTGCAGGAATGACAATTGAGGCGAGGGATGGAGTGATTACACAATAATGAAAGAGTGAAGGGAGAGGTTTGATCGAACAATTTACATAATAAAAAAGAAACAATGATGGCATAACCATTGGATAAGGCTCTCAATGCAGACAACGACGTAACAACTAGATAGAGATTGTAATGTGGTCTTGGGTGGCATTGTGATATCAAGAAAATGTTGGGATAATATCGAGGGGGAGGGATAGGCTAGTAACACACTTAAGCTTAGTTGTTACCCACCAGAGGAAATTGTCGCAAGCGAATGTGATCCTTTATGAGATGTGTGTGGAGATTAGCAGAGATGATTTAGAAAAAACCTTGTAATCAATGCTATAGAGTTGTGTTGATAGTGTTTACGACTAATTGTAACGTGGCATGTCAAGAAGCAGAGGAATCCTCCTTGCAGAGTTAGATAGGCTTGTTGAAGAGCCTAGAGAAAAAGTTTTGATGAGGCTGACCTACTCTTTAAACCAAAAAGAGTTAACCAAAATTGCAAGATTAACGTCTTTTCTCCTATAGGGTCAGTGAAATCAAAGTATATCGAAATTGTTCTTAGGAACTTTCTCTAACTTATGATCTTCAATACAAGGTTATATGAGAGGAGCGAAAGGATTTCTCTACTGTAGCATTGATGACACAGGATTGATACAAAATCTAACCTCGTTTTCATGAACCTTTAAATGTCTGACCTTCTATCTATGATATGGCGTATTTATGAACGAACGAGAGAGAAAGCTTTTTCACAAAATGTAGACAATCCTTACCTTCATTTTACGACAAGGGAAGATATCAAGCAAGACGAAGCTTTCAACCACTAGGAGATTATGAGGCTTAGGGAAATAGGAGATCTGGTGTTATCAGGTTATCAGTCAATATGGATGAGGAATTGTTTATGGAGGCAACCCACAAAATTTAATTTTGGTTAAGGTAAGGTTGTGGGGTACAACACTAATGTAATATTAAAATAATAATAAAAGATTAAAAAAACTATGGTGATTAGAGAAATCAAATTTCATCACTTATTCAAGTATTATATTACTTAGAATGAACTTGAGCCCTTTTGTTTGTCATTTAGCATATGAGGCAACAACAATTTATAATAAATTGCTAAGAAAAGTCCCAAAAAAAAACCAAATTGTGACCATCAATGGACTTTTGAGAAGCCAAGTAAAGTGGAAAAAGAAAATTAATACTTCATTGCTCAAAAATATGTAATTGAGATGAGTTTGAGTTAATATTTAAAAATTGTTTAATTTGCACATCAAATTTATTAAAAAATAAATTGTATCTTTTTATGTAAGATAAAATTTCATTAATATAATAATAACAACCAATTTTTCAGAAATACCAAAATTATATATTGTGTGTTATATTTTAAAAAAAAATGTTTGTATCAAATTAATCACATTTTTGAAAATTTACCAAGAATTTAATAAACATGTTATATATTGTATTAATTATATTATAAATTTTATTAATTATTTGTTCTGCTATAATGTTTTTAAAAATTTTAATTTTATTATTATATATGATTAAGTGGAGGGTAGGAATTTAACTTTAATAGAATATTTTAATAATATTTTTTATAATATATATAAATCAAAGGTTGATTTTATCTCCAAAGTAGTTATGCTCTTTTTTTTTTCTTATATTCAAATTGATTAATTAAAAAAAAAGTGATACAAATAAGTGTCATATGAAATGAATTATGATTTTTTGGCCAGGTGATATTGATAAGTCACCTATTGTAACAATTACAAATCAAGAATGTCCATGGTAAAGTGGAAGTAATCTCCATGGATAAGAATCTTGTTCTGTATTTTTTTAAATGTATATATAATTAACTTATATATTAATTCCTTTTATAAATACTAACAATGATTTAAAATGAAATTATAAGTTAGTTAGTTTTATGATTTGATTTTCTTTTATTTTCTTCTTAAATTTTAAGAATGTGAAATGTATTATGCACTATGAAGTGTTTTAATGCTTATTATAGTTGTCTATCGCATTGACCAACCATTTAAAATTATATGACCATATTAATAATAATATGATGTGATTTCTAATTTTAAAGTCACAGTGAAACTAAACACTAAATTGGTGCGTAAGACCTTTTTATTTATAGAACAAAAAACCCACTTCCACGAAATAATTACTCTTAAGTATTAAACCACTTAAACTTTATAACCAATTAAAAATATAAAAATAACAAAACTATAAGATAATTATCACTTCATATAAAACATAAACACATATACTAAACCAAAAAATTCGAAAAATGTAATAAACATACCTCTATCATATCAATCACATTCCTTCGGGATTACAAGTAAAATGCGATAAATTAAGTAGTTTTATTAATATTATCATGTGTTCGAAAAATGTAATAAACATACCTCTATCATATCAATCACATTCCTTCGGGATTACAAGTAAAATGCGATAAATTAATTAGTTTTATTAATATTATCATGTGTTGTGATTATCAATTTATTCTTTATATTGGGTTATATTTATGTTTTTTTAATTAATAAATATATATATTATATTATATATAATATTATTTTTAAAATTATTAATATTAATTAAAAATATTTATTTGATTAAAAATTAAAAATTATTAATTGTAAAAATTATTTTCATAATATATATATAATATATTAATGGTTAATGGTTAAAAGCATATTTTTTTAATGAAATTAGACGTTCAATTATCACGAGATAGGTATATAAGTAATGTATGCCTTTATAGATATAGTAAAATCACTACCATACGAAGGTACACAATTATATTAATTAGAATTAAATAATGAATTTTTGATAGTTAAAGAATGGATTTATTTATTTAATTTAAAAATCAAATGAATCCTAATTTATATTTAAATTTATATTTATATAAATTTCACATTTATAATATCTTTTTGTAGAATTGTTTTTATTTTTAAATTATATTTTTATAATTGTATTTTATAAATTGTTAATGTTTATTAATAATGCTTTATTAATATGAATTTGTATTGACCGGTGAAAATGTTGTAATTTTTAATAATATAGAAATTGAAAAACATATTTTTTCTTACATCTATTCTAATAAATTAAAATAAGAATAAAAGAATATATAGAAATATGAAATTATGATAAATACAAATTAATATCAAATTTTAAAAATCAACATAGATAATATCTTAATTTTTAATAAGGAATTAAATCTCTGAGGTGTAACACAAAAAAATTACTCTTGAAAACTTGATTCTTTTGAAAAGATTATTAGTATTTGAAGTTAAGATAAGCATATGCTGAATGCTTTCTGACATGTCTCATTTAAAATAAAAATAAAATATTTTTTAAATGGAAGAACGATGCTATAATAAAAAAACAAATATGAATATGCATGTTTATTTAGTTTTAATTAAAAGCATTATAAAACATCAATAATCTCAATTTAAATATGGTCATTAGATTTGGCTTTGACATTACAATCTAATGCGGTAAAAAGATTTCACTCTCAACTTAAAAGAAACAAAAAACAAAAAAAGGGTAAGTTATTAAAAGTTAAAAAAATTGTGGGTAATATATTTAGACTTTATATTTTTCAAAAATATTTCAATATAGGATACAAATAAACTATGTGAAATCTATGTTAACTAAATTTATACAGATATCAACTTCATATTATCTCTATATGGAGAGAAAATGTTAAAAATATATTTTAATGTTGTATATATTAAATATACCATGTCAAAGAAAAACATAATTGAAAATAAAAAATATCAAAATTTTAATAATAATACTAATAATAATAATAATATAATAAAGAGAGATTGTAATTCAGCCAATTAAATATTCATAATAATGATAAAATTAAATATGAATCATCAATAAAATATTTTATATACAAGATTAAATAATATTGATATACACTTAAAAACATATTAATAACAATATTAAAATATTTGTGTAGATAATGTAGTCCATAGATAAAATATCTTAATATACATGTTATGTAAAATATTTTAATGTCAAATATATATATTGAAAAAATAAAATATTATGATTGAAAATTTAGTTATTTTATATTTTGATAATTTTTCAAAGATATTTTTTAAACTAATAAAAAATTATACAGAGAGAAAAAATCCACTATAACTTATTGAGATGAATAAAGATACAATCTTTTTTTTTTTTTTTGAAATTTTACAATCTAAAAAAAGTTTAATCCCTCATAACATATATTACATCTAGGTTTAAAATAAATCTACCATATATTGAAAATAAATTTTCACTAATTTAACTCCAAATAAATTACACTGATTTAACTCCAAATAAATCTACACTGCATCATACTTCCCCTAAACCAAATATAAACCTGAAACCATATCTGCTTCACAGCAATAATTTGATCATACTCGGAAATGGATGAATTCTGAAATGCATTATGGGAGTTATAATGGAAGTTACGTGAATAAAGATCCGAATAAACTAAAGGTCAATGAACCTGTTACCGGTTCTAAATTAAGGGATACATTAGAAGATTAAAAACAGAGGTTTTTTAAACATTTTTCCTCATCCCCTATATAGTTTCTGCCTGAATTAAACTGGACATTAAACAAAATAAGCGATGATATATTTTGAGAACAAACCTGGAACAGCATCTACATTCAAATCTTAAAATATGTAGAACGTTAGTTGACACTGTTGGTTGTTTAAGTTGTACGCAATGGAGTTGTCTATAATGCGACTTTTTGGAGATTCCGGTGACGGAATCCGGCGGAAGAAATGAGGTTAAATCTTGATTTTCAGCAGTTAAAATGGTTTTTTAACTGCATATTTGGATTCAGCGCCTTGGAAAACCCCTGGGAGCCATTGATTGTGCAGAAACTAGCTATCAAACTTGGGATTTTAATGAATTGCTGCCGGATCTTGACCGGAAAAATTCGCCGGAAAGGCTTTCAAAAAGTCGCGTTATAGACTACTGCGTACGCAATACACAAGCATCATATGAAAACCAGGTCGACTACCAGAGTGTCAGACATGTGAAAATTCATGTACCGGACTCCAGCGCAGAAATATTAGCAGTCGGTAGCCAATTAAATTTTAATATTAAATAATATGTTTAGAACACCTGTCCTTTCGACACTTCCCTGACCCGCCTGTTATCGAAATGTCATTCACCGTGATTAAAGTTAGGACGTTATCATTGCACGAGCGCCACCCAACTTACTGACAAGCTCACGCTGCAGGTCTGAGTTTCGAATCTCGTGATAGGAGAATTTGACATTTATTATACATCATTCATGAGAGTCGAATACGAAGAAAAATAAAAACACAGAACTTCGCATCATAGGAGGTAGAACAGTGGAATCTGGACATTACATTAAATGTATGAAGATAATAAAACCTTTCAAAAACCAGCCTTCTCAAAACCATGCAAATCGCTGACCTTGATTGAAGATTTCCGAAGCACCGCCACCTTGGCGAGCTTATCCGCAACTTTCCATGCAGAAGGCGGAGTATTGTTTTCGTTACTGGAATCCATGGACATGCTCTGGGAACGTGTTATCATGTTTAACATGGAGGGAGTCCGGTATTCTCTGCTGAAGCTGCTGTCAATGCTCTCTCCTCGAGTTGTTGCCCGTTGGCGGAGATGTGAATTCTGAGCGGACAGAACGTACGCTCGCCCCGAACGCTCGTAAGTTTGCCGGTTTACCATTCTCGATTGAATTTCCGTTAGCTCCGCTTCCAGTTCCTTGCAAAGCTCGTCTCCGGTTCCACTCACTGCAGCTTTTGCTCTCTGCAGCACCTGCTGCGCTTCAGAAATTTTGGAACGGTCTGCCAAAGACCTGGCCTCGGCTATTGCCTTCCCTGCTCTCAGTCTGTTTTTCTGCCTTTCCACCTCCAAATTGGGGAACGCTGCTGCCCTGTCGTGGACGGCATCAGGTCTCGAAATGGACAAGACTTGTTGTTCTGTGTGCATTACTTGCTGCGAAACGGGATCTCTGTAGGTAGAATTAATGCCAATAATGTTCATGCTGAAGTTCTTGGTAGACGGAATCTTTAAATCGACAAGAACGTGCCTGTCCTCGTCCGCATAAAGGTCCCCGAGCTTAACCGTACCATGAATGCCGTCAGAGAGGATGTCCGTCTGATAACTCCCGGCGTGGATATTTTTCAACTGAACGCCGTCCGATTGACGTAAAATCGTCAATTGCACATCCTGGACGACAACGCTCAGCAATCCCCCAAGACATTGCGCAAAGGCGACTTGTACAAGGGATTCCGCCTGTATGAAGGAGAACGTCCCACCGGATTCCTCGGAAATTCTATGCATCGTCGCTGCATCGTGGTCGACACCGAAGCCGAAAGCGTGGACGGGAATCTGACCATGCCCCTGCCGAGACGATTGTATGAGCGGGGCTCGCCTCTCCGTTGCGCTACAGGGTGTCAAGCAGTATGTATTGTGGCCGTCGGAAAGCAGCATTATGCTGGCCACGGGATTCTTTTCCCGGCGATCTTCCAAGACTGTGGCGCCTTTCTTCAAACCCTCGCCGATATTTGTACCTCCAGTGCAGACTAGCTTGTCGATCACACGCCTCGCCGATCTCTGTCCTTCAGGACACATACGTCTTAACGGGAGAACTCGCCGAGCAGTTGACGAGAAAACAATGACGGATAACCGGTCGACAGGGCTGAGGTTGGAGATAACAAATGCCATTGCCCGTTTCAAGAGCGTAAGCTTTGTTCCCGACATGCTTCCGCTCACATCCAGAACGGTAACCAGATCGATCGGCGCGCGGCCACGCGATATTGAGTTCGAGGAAGTCGCTTCTGTGTCTTGTAATGTACGCTGCGTAGCCTTTAGATGTACAAGAACTGTTAAATTGCATGAACTTGCGGCAGCCACAGCTTCAACTTCGGGATGCAAGGCTATTTCGATGTTTGTCTTCTTGATTTCATGCATGCAGCTGGTTCCCGGGTCTGTTTCCTCGTTGTTTGTTGTGAAATCGGTACAGAGAGGCTCATCATCATCGTATAAGGGCGGTTCTGGAGGGTTCAGCTGGTCATCCCCTCTAAAACTTGCGATGGATTCATCTAGAATCCTTAAGACGGGTTCCATTCTCCTCTGTTCTTCTTCGGCATTTCTGAGGGCTTCTTGCTGTCTTGCAGTCATCATCCGAGGTCTAGGGTTCGAGCCTTGTCCCGATGTTTCTCCATTTTCAACTGCTTTCATCTCATTCTTGTGAAGGCCTGCGGGACCTTGCCATGGGACCTCGTTCCAGGTCGCTCGACATACGGGACAAATGAGATTCCCGTGCCTGACATTGGAGGCGATGCAGGGAAAATGAAATGCATGCGAACACTCTGCGGTGAATATTGCGTGGCCGTGGCCAGGCTTCATTGTCTCCAAGCATATTGCGCAGGTGCTCTGGAGGGGGATCATCAATGATCAATGACGATGAAGCATTAGGGTTTGATATAACTTATCATTCTTGCATCATTTATATTTTCCAATCATGAATAATAATCATACCACATACATAAACTCTATTATTATCCTGCAAGTTGCAGCATATTCGATCATTTCAGACCAGACAATATGTGAGATAATCAACAATTCTCTGGAAAACATAAAGGCTTTAAAGGACAAGGGCCGGAAGAAATTTGTAGACTTAAAGAAACTTCATCACAGGGAAGATTGAAGTACGACATTGCAGAAATCCAAGACTCAAAAGAACAAGTGAGGGCTGAAAGGACGAAGAGAAAAGCAAACCTTCACAAGACACAAACCAAACTGAATGGACGGAGAGAAAAACCTTCACTCACACAATGTTGTCACAAACCAACTCGTCCAGCAAAACAAATAATGCGTCTCCTAAAAAATAAAAGAATCTTTATTAACTAACTGGCTCGTGCAGAATGTTAGTACTACAGTGCTTTCCATCGATCCCAAGAACTTTTCCAACAATTCTTTCAGATGTGAGATAAAGAACTTTTCCAACAATTCTTTCAGATGTGAGATAGCACATGCTTGGCATAAATTGCTGGGTTTTTGAAGGGCAAAGCAATCGCTTCAAAGAAATTACCAAGGTGGATCAGGATTTCTGAATAGAAAGCAAGATGCGGCAGGTATAATCCGTGGCTAAAACTAAATAAAATTTCTATTGCTTTAACTATGCTTTTCCATAGAGGCTACTAGCTTGATAATCTCAGAAACGTGCAAAACGCTATCAACAAAACGATATTCATCAAGAAAGCGATAACTTACTCCAATATTCATCAGGAAAGGGATAACTTACTCTGGAAAGCCGAGAGGTGGAGCGGAAACGACCGAGCTTAGAAGGCTGAGACAGCGACGATAAAGGAATCGGCACTTCGTTCGGAGATTCACCTTCAGCGCTTCGCATACTTCTCGCGATTCGAAATTGCGACCTAGGGTTTGTAAGGTGTTGACATCTTTGAGTGGCCGCAACAGGATCGGCATTTTCTGAGGGGAGATAGTCAAATTCCCGAGAGGCCGATGCACAGACTGTGAGTCCTAAGGCGTCTCGGACCCGCCTCCATCCGCTTCCCATACTAGGGTCTTCAGACCTGACTGGTTTTTGTTCCTTACACTCTAAATACAAAGCAGCAGGCTCCCAAAGCCTTCTTCATACGATGGACCAAACTAGCATCGCCGAGCCATGAAAGTAATACATCGTTCAAACTTTCAATTTCAATCAATTTGAATATCTTTGTCGCCCGATTTTTCATGACCTCCTGCTCGCAAAAAGTCAAGAAGTCACCTCGGTTTCAGAGCGGTGGGAGATGTTCGAGGACAAGATTAAAGCCTGCAAAAGGTGGCCGTGACGCCCTAGCTCTCACACACCCAAAGATATTCGCATTTACAGTCACCTCATTAAATCCACATGTGTCCACACCGCAAGTAGAGAGGGAGAACAGCAATTTTTGGCGTAATTGCAAAGCGTAATGCACACTGCCTTTCCTTTTCCAACTCTGGGTCAACTTATTCGCAATTGGATCCTGAGCCACAGCTTCCGAAACGGAACGGGAGTCAGGGCTGCCTTATCGATAAAAGTAAAACCAGACAGCTTCGATATGCGATCGCAGCGCTATAATTAAATCGCATCATGCGGTTGGCTAGCCATAAAATACGGAGTGCACTACTGTGTAGACTCTACACCGTCCACCTGCAGCGGCGACGAGAAATGTGTGAGCTCTGGCTTCCATGCATGGTGGGCCCACCCCTGTAACACATCGCAGTAAATTAGGTCAACCAGTACTAAACAATAATAATCCCTATAATAGAATAGCACCTCCAGCTTCCATGTCATTAAAGTAACTAATGTTCAGCGCCTCCTTGACCAACCTATGATTTGGTAATTGGTCTGAAACTTGTTTGAAGGGCGACCAAATACTGCTCAACCACCCCACATCACATGGCCTCGTACGTCATGCACAATTCTTTTTCTCTTTTTTAATAAGTTGAACGTTCTTCCACACAATTCCCCATCCAAGTCAGAAAAATAATAAAAATTTAACTATTTATATTTGATTATTTAAATTAAAATAAATAATTTATTTAAAAATATAAAATTATTAAATTTATTAAAACATAAATATAAAATTACGTTAAAACTTTATCTCCTCCAAAACACTAAATTCATCCAAAATCTTTAGTTTGCGCTTTATTAATTATCAAATTAACTAATTGATATGAGAGTATCGGTAAACCATTTATGCTTTCTTTATACAAAAGGGACTAATTTTTACGGGTTTTACGTCATTTAATTAAAAAAATAATTAATATGTGAAAAAATGTATAATAAATACAAATTATTGACCATTGCAATAAAGTGTTTTGACAATTTTGAGTGGATCAAGAAACCCATTTTCTTTATGAGACTAATCATATTAGATTAATTTCGCAACCTGCGAAGGATCTCGTGATTAGGAATTAACCCGATCCGCATGAAGGGCCTTTGTACTACTTTGAAAATTGAGACTTTTTAATTCTACTTTGTCATTTTGGGTATAAAAGTGTTTTTTCATTTCACTTCCACAATGCTTAGAGTCAAAATTGTTACGCCTTATCATTTGTTGAGGTGGAATCATAATTATTAATTTTTTTAAATATTTTATGTTATAATTTATGGTGGAAGTGTTTTTAGTTTAACTAATTGAAATTTGAACTTTGAATTTCAGTTTTTATATATTATTTATAGCAAGGTGATCACCAATTAAGTTATACCATAAACTATGATTTATACTAGAAGTTATAATTTATTTATTACAGTGAAATTTTAATAAAAACAAAAGTTTTACCAAAAAAATTCTAATTTGTTATAAAAGGTTTTTGTAATTACGAGATTTAGTTTTTTCATAACTACAAAAACTAGATTTCAAAACTATAAAATCTTTTTATAACAAGTTGGAGAAGAGTAAACAATATCCTTTATAAGATATTATTTTATAAATAGTGAATTATGAAGGCGAACTATATCAAATACATAATGAACTAAATCTCATAATTACAAAAACTTTGATAACAAGTGTAGAAGAGCCAACAATATTCTTTATAAATATATATATATTTTTAAACAAGTTATATAAGCATTTAAAATATCGACTGTATACTTAAATAAGTGGTCGTTCTAGATAAATATAATATTTTGATAAAAATTAGTTGAGATGAGCCAAAAAAGAAGAAAAAGAAGAAGAAAACATGGAACCACCAAGATAGAAAGTGGTTTGAAGAGTGTCAACCTTATTTAAAGTAAACATCTATAGCATGATAAGTGGTCGTTCTAGATAAATATAATATTTTGATAAAAATTAGTTGAGATGAGCCAAAAAAGAAGAAAAAGAAGAAGAAAACATGGAACCACCAAGATAGAAAGTGGTTTGAAGAGTGTCAACCTTATTTAAAGTAAACATCTATAGCATGAAAATGGTAATAACGCAACTAAGGACTATGGGAAGAAAGGTTATGTGGAATAGGTGAAAATGGAAAGATAGAAGCTTAAGATTTACATATGAGAAATTAGGAATCAAATTTTAAGAAGATTTCATGAGAGATACAAGGAAGGCTTAAAAAATGATGTCCACAAGAAGTATATAGTATAAATTATGCTTCTTGCAAATTGAGTCTTATTATTACACCACTATTAAAGTAGTAAACTTCCTTCTAGTTATAGAAATCCAACAACATAAAAAATCACAATTTAAATTGACATATACTTTTGATCTTTTTCAATAACTCAACCTAATTTAAAATTAAACCAAATCACTAAAATACAAAAATCATATAATTTTTATTATTATTTTTTAAATTACACACTTCAAATTCTATTAAATTATGTCAAATTTCATATATATAAAATATATATATTATATATATTATTAATATAATATATATATATAATTTTAACAAAAATATTTTTTATTGCAAATTAACTTCTAACTTTTTTATACTCATTATATTTTTTTAATACTATATAAATTTAAAGTTTACTATTTGTATATTTATTTGTTATTTTATAAATTTAGATAAATAAATATATTTATCAAGGAATTTAGATTTCTGTGATCCATAACACTGTCTAGTAAGAATTTTCGGGGAAATCACATAAGAGATCATCTGTCTACGCGTTTCGAACCAACTAGTGTGGTTCATCGTGAGAACAAGTTGGTTAGAAACGCGTCAACAAATTATCTCTTATGTGATTTCGCCGAAAATTCTTACTAAACAAAATATATTTATCATTTTATATTAATTTCAAAAATTAATTATTATTTATTATTGAAAATTATTTATATATGTAATATCACTTTTATTTAAAAAATAAAATTAATATTTCATATTAATTATTTCTTAAATTGATATTCAAACTTGAAATGTAAGCAATGTCTTACTTTAATAATCAAATAATATTAGATTTTCAATGATATTTAAATATGAGAAAGATAAAATTAACCTATAAAATTTTGAAAAATATTTTAAAAAATACTAACATTTTTGAAAATATTCTTTTAAAAACTTAGATATTAACATTTATAAATTTAAATTATTTTTAAAATTACAAAATTCTAACTTATATTAGTTTTTAAAACATTAAAAGTGAATATCATTAAGCACTGACGCACTTATAACCCATGTAATGTTAAAGAGTAAGCAAATATCTTTTGTTACAATTATCGAGTTATAAATTATCATGGAATTGTGCTTAAATGTGGAGAATAACCTGTACGCAACATATAAGAATAAAAATATAGATATTTATTAATAATAAATTGACTCTGAAGCCATTGATTTGCCCATACAACTTTTTCGAGAAATTCTTATTTCATATGAAGTTCCCATAAGATACCATTGGAATGTATTGGCTCTTCTATTTTTTTTTTTTTTTTTTTTTTTTAATGTGGTTCATCATTTTCATCTCGATTGCATTGCATTGGCATGTGTACTATTTACATTATCAAATAGAATCACCTCATTTTAGCATGAATATTTTGCCATACAACTTGCGAGGATATTTGTATAGGCTAGGTTTCACACTTTATAGCATAGGTGGTGCAACTTGCTTTTAATATAGTTTCAAATCCATGGAAAATGATTTGGTTCCCTTGGAGCCCCAATGGTTTTGAATAAAATAATTCACACCTATTTTTATAAAATATTTTCCGGATTTGTATTTAACAATCCATAATTTTGAAGATCTTAACTTCCTCTAATTATTATTATTATATAACAATACGACAATATGTACTCCGTTTGACACGACCATCGTTGAGGAAATGTGCCCTTTCTTATTAAGCTAAGCGGGAGACAAATCACATTATACTAAAAAAAGTTAAGTTAATGAAATGCACCGTCCCTTTTTAAGTTGGTGAAAAATTCATATTAAATTAACTTAGGGAGCGACTAAGGTCTAAAAAGGCATCTAGGCAAAATGCAAAACAAAATTATGAGTATATGACAAGATACACGTTACATAGTTTGACGTTGTGGACTACTTTTGGCGCCGCTCCTTGCGGAAAGGAAAGGTATTTTGTATTTTGGAAAAGTTGAGAAGAGAATATGAATATGATATTTGAGAAATAATGCAGTCACCATATCATCCACAAATCCTCCGTACACCCAAAAGCGGAGGAGAATAAACAAAGAGGTGCAATGTGATATGCCACACCCCATTGGTTGATGGTGGAAGGAAAAATTCGGCCATCACCCTCACCACCCCTAATCATCATCATCAACCAACTGAATAAAAGTTCCACAGGTCAAAACCCTAGTGCGGTTAAAGTTTGACCATGGACTTGGTGGGTCCCCATGAGCACTCGAGCAGGAATGGGAGCTTTCCACATCCACATGGGACCCCGGCCCCTCACACTCCATACTCTTCACAAATCGGTCGGCGTTTCCGAACCATTAGTTTTGTTTTTATAAAAAATAAATAAAAAAGCGAAATAGATATACCAACGAACTGAACTTTATATGAAAAAGAATTCAACCCGATAAAGGGAACCGTGAGCATCAAAGCCGTGGCTGCCCTACGTCAATCATCTGGATTTGTGAATATAAATACGCAAATGCCACGTGGTGGTCGTTTTCGGTCGCCATTAAAGCTGTTGGGCACCATCTAATTTGTCGTCTTTTTCCACTCCACGTTCCCTGAGACTACGGGTACCCATTACTTGTCGTTTATGAGCATGCCGATTGCACTGCCTCCTTGGCTGCAGGAGGCACCAGGGGTTGTGTCGCTGTCAAGGACCAAGATAATGTGTCGCTGTCAAGGACCAAGATAAGTACCAATTCCTTTAAATTTAAAAAGAAATATAATATATGTTATGTATTTCAATACTCAAACACACATTAGTAAGCACTAAAGTTAGTTATGGAGTGGTATGAATGTGATGGGATTATGTTGAGTAATTTTGGTCCATCACTAGTGTTTGATTTGGGCTTTTAATGTGGCAATAATTTTGAAAGGAAGGCACGCTTGCTTTCTTATCTTATTTTATCCCATGTGAGAGGTTCTTTTGACTTTTGTTTATTATGGGAGCATTCATATAAGAACATGGCAAAGGGGCCAGGGCCACCCATCTTTTAATGCAAGCCTAGATTCACCAAAAATCCTAGCATACAAAAACATTCTAACACGCATTGTTTCGGAAACGACAAAATGCGATTATCATTCACCAAATGAGAATTTCCGTTATAATTTTGGTAAATTTTTTTTATGGATGGTTGGAATTACCGACGCAGATTTATTTTAACAAATTAAAATTATTTTGAAAATTTCATCCTATTTTGGTTATTATTATTATATATGACAATATCTTTTACTTTATATATATATATAATATAATTTGTATTCAAATATTTTATTTAAGATGGATATTGAAATATTTTATTTATATTGATATTTAAATGTCACATCGTTGATATTCAACATTCAAAGAATTACACATCCCTATTATATTGGCAAGTAGAAAGTAATTATCAAAGAAAACATTGTTGGATTTAGATAAGTCTAATTACAATAATTAGGTTGGACATGCGTGCATTATGATTATGATATCAAATATTGTCAGCAAGATTACATTTATGTAATGATTAAATATGCCAAATAATGTGATTAATTAAGTTATGGCATTAAACGTATTTAAATAAGGATTTGGATACAAATACATATAGAATAATGTTAATCAATTATAATTGTTAATGGACCGATTATAATTGATTGAAATAATAACAGTAATAAATATGGACAGCCAAATTTCCGCTGCCCTAGGATTGGCCCTGAAATTTAGCTGTCAATTGACAGCCAAATTAAACATTTGCAATTAAATTTGAGATTCGCTACAATTAACTTTAGAATTAAGAGCAGATTAAAATTTAACTACCCTTGTATAGCGAAATTCTAACATGAGAGAAATATATTTACCCAGTGATTGAGATTCGGTGAATTTTGAATTTTAAGAAAGCTCACCGAATGCAGTGACTATGGGTTGCTCTATTTTTTTAAGGTTCTCCAAATATATCTCACAATAATGCTAATTATGGCATAAAAAAAAAAATTTGTATTAACGTTAATTACTGATATAATACCAAATTCGGATTTTATCACAATAATGCTAATTATGGCATA
>APFE030789984.1:2537-35485 GCA_000404065.3 Pinus taeda
TTGATTGTGAAATGAGAGATGGTTTTTGGGCATGTGGTATTGGCCCATGGTATTAAAAAAAATTGTGTCCAATGTAAGTTATTAAATCATTTTAATCTCCCAAACCAGGGGCAAATCAAAATTGAGTGATTTTAAAGGAATACGATTTCCCAAAACCAGTGAATTAGGCCAAATGAAGGTTCGATTAGTTTATTCGCCCATTTTTGTTTTGGGTTAAAATCAAAAAATTATTATTTTTTAAATAAATTGGGGCTAACTATATGAAAAGGGTTTTTAATAAAAAAAATTGCCCTCTTAAAATGTAAAAACCCTCAAATTTCGCCTTTGGGCTATAATTCGCCCCTAAAATTTACCATGCCCATTGATTCCAAATTCAAAGTGGTTCATCAAGTAGTTAGCAAGATATTTTCAAACACTAAGTGGTTTGTTAGTCTAACTACAAGCAACCATTGATTTGTGTGATTTTTCGATAGGAAATAAGTGGTTTAACAACCAAAGAAAACATTTAGTGGTGTAACGATGAAATTGCAAGCACTGAATGGTTTAATAGACAAGGCAAGCACTCAATGCTCATGGAATTTTATAGTCAAGGTTCCTATTATGACTTGCTCCCCGCATGACATAGATCACACTGCTCTTTATCTACTGATATAACCTTCAACATTCCCTATTCACAATCATGACATAGTAAGAGTGTCATAATTTTATAAAATTATAATCCAGCCAAGGCTTTCTCTTGCCCAATTGATTCCTCACACAATAGGTAATCTTATTTGGATAACCCTTATGTTATCCCAAATAAGGCATTCACATATGCATCAAATAAATATATCCAATCATTCTTCCACAAGAATGATCCTTAACAAAAAACTTGTAAATCACAATGGCTTTTCATGCATTCATTCAATCATCAAGATATCCGTAACACATTTTCACATATGCCAAGTAAGATCAAGGTTAAGATAACATCCTTTTGGTGCAATTTTCATGGCTTCCATATCACTGTCCATTATTCCCATGGACCCAACCAACACACTTAGTTGTCATACTATTGTCCAATTATCCATGGACATAACACACATTAACATATGTCAAATAGAATCAGGGTTTGGAGAACTCCCTTTATTTATAGAAAGCATGTATATAATTTCAACAACAATTGCCAAAGGAATTCTTTATCCAATTCCTCCCTTTTACCTTTTTACCTTGCTGTCACATTCATGTGTGATCCTCCAACATACACATCGATGGAATTTTCTCGACCCATCTAGCCAAATCCAACCCTTCTCACCTTTCACTACTCTTTGCTTATACGCAAGACCTTATCCTAGTCACATAACTCTGTTGGGTACCACCTCAACCCTTTCCCAAAGCTCTGTGGCTTTTTTCCAAACCCAACAAATTTTCCCAATGCCCCCAAAGCATGAAAGACGAAAGGCGAGATCAAAATGGAATGAGGGAAACAATAAAAACCATGAAAACAACATAAATCACAGCCAAAACATAGCATGGCAATGCATTTATTTAACAATCCAAACAATCAAAAATAGAATAAAAATGAGAAGCCAACAACAAGGTGTAAAACACATGAAACATCCAATGCTTCCATATCAACCAATTCCCATGAGTTCCAGTATTTTTAATGTGTCATGTGTAAAATTTTAGCTTAAGCCCTCTCCAGAGTTTCATGATACCCTTTTAAAGTCGCAATTCCCCTCCAATTTCTCTAAGGAGGGATCCTTCAATTCTTATCACAGGCCCTTGAGGGAATGCCCCCTCCTCCTTCTTTATATTCTAGCATTATACACTTTTGATCTAAGTGTCCTAGAGATCTCACAAGCTACTCTTATCTTGTTGTATTGGCGTTTCCATGCACTGCCACACACACACACATATATTCACCAACTACCACCTTGCCATGTTATGTCTCACATTTTACCCTGCAACTTCTCACACACCTTCAAAATTCTTATCAGTGAAATGTCTCAATCCAGGACACAATTTAAACATATATATCAACATGGTTTCGAAAATCAAAAATATATATATAGAGGAGCATGTTTACCAGCATGCCATAATTTTTTTTAGAAATCAGCCTTTTTATCAAGACCAGCAACATTAATTAAAATCACCCTCTTTATCAAGACCATCATTATAAAATTTAAAGAAAATCAACCCTTAAAAAATTTTAAAGTTTGCCTTCTTTATCAGCCAACACAATCAATTTCAAAAAGCAACCTTCTTTCTAAGGTCAACAATAGCCATTAATTTCAAATTTCTTTCTAAGGGCAGATACAATCATTAAATCCAACCTATTTCCCAAGGCCAACAATCATGGCATCTATAATGTCAAAAAGTCCAGCTAGAAAGCCATCTATCATATCAACATTTGTCATCTTTATAATTTCTAATTATCATATTTATGAAATGAATCATGGATGTGCATGCAATTTGCAACCAACACATAATCCATTCAATCACAAGGCTACAAGCAACACCCACTTGCACAAGCAAGCAAGCATCAAAATACACCACTCTCTAATAGAGTCACAAATTATCATGCCTCCAATCCACCAAGGCTCTTTTCCACATAACATACATACCATGGTCTATATATTAATATATATTATATATATATATTATAATATAATATAATTATATATATATTACACACACACACACAACACACACACACACCCACACACACGTAACATTCAACAAAATCAGAAAATGTTATGCAAATATAAATAACACATGGATTTTCCCCAAATCCCTCATATCACATGAACATTAACATGTAAAATTATTCCAAGTGTGTAAGAATACACCATTTAGCAGCAGTGTTAGTACACTACAAACAAATATACACACAACCATGTAGGTGGTCATGTAACAATTAAAGAGATGAAAAACATCCCAGGTCACAACAATGGTTGTTCAGACCTTCAAGATGCATGATAGTGAGAAAACACATGCCATTGCATCTACCAAAATAATTCAACACCATTGTAATCAACATGCAATCCACAATCAAATGTTGTAAGAAACACACTATCACATTCACCTTCAGTCACTACACCCAGAGCTATAGCTCCACTTCATCTCTAGGGGTCCAAACATTGAACCTCCTGCTCTAACATTACTTCTGCAACAAAGCTCCAATATTTATTCCCAAATACCTAGTATTAAACCTTTTCCTTGATATTACTCTGCAATAGACCTTAACGCATGCCATTACAATGTTAGAGACCCCAAAATTTATCTCATGTTGCTCTAATACCACCATGTAACATGCACCCATCAACCTATAGCCCATACTAGGGGTAGAAAGAAGTGTTCCTATCACTGACCCGACCTCTAATGTCTTGTTATGGAAACGGGATCATAAAATTCCATCATTTTTCAAACTCAAAACGAAAAATAAACATCGTCATTGACTTCGTCTTCTCAAGAGCTTTTCAACAATATACTTTTTTTCCCAATCTGATTCCAGGATCGAAAGATATGGCTATTAAAAAAAATTCCAATGACCTCTTGCCATGTCACCATGTTCTACCACATGGCACCCACGTGGAGCTCATGTGGCACTTCACAGTGTGCCATGTTAATACACTACATGGTTCCATGTCAGCACACCATCGTCATGGCATAGGTCATATCACCATACGTGGCCCCCTTCAAGTCTATGTTATAACCCCCTCCTTAGGTAATTTAAATATATGGAATAAGCCATGCTATATTACATGCACCCACCCCCCTTGGACGATCGACAAACACAAACACAAGAGGGATCGACGATGTGGATTAAAATGAGGGACCCCCTTGCTGACATCATTGTTTAAATTCCCCAGGACAAACTCCTCTTCAGTCATGTGCCAAGAATATATATATCTCTTGAAACATAAATTCCTTAGGGTCTTTCGTTGTCTCCTTTTCGAAACTGCCAAGACAAGGCCATCTCGGGGTGGCGTCGCTCTAACATCACCCTTTCATATCTCCCAGGACATAACCCCTTCCTCATCATTTGCTGGGAAATTCTCCATTTCCCGAGACGTAAACCCCAAACTCTTCTCGTTGCATTCCTTTCAAAACCGTCGAGGTGATGTCATGCTTACATCACCCAATCCACATTATCTCCTCCAAGAGCATCATGTGTCATCCGTTTTTGGGCCATTTGGCCCCTCAAAAGGGTTGAATCTAGTTGCCACATGGCATGCCACCATGGTTCCACAACACCCTAAAACCCACATCATCTTCCACCTAGCCTCGGGTCCCACTTGGGTCCTAACATTTTGTGAAACATGATTTTCCGTTATACAAATTTGGTGTTTTTGGCATTCCAAGGGGTTTATTAATCCCAACCATTTTTCCCCAATCAAAACTCAAGGAGCACACAAACAAAATCTTTGGGGTCCCTTCATCCAATGGCTATAAAGGCCTAATTACTCCAAATATTTGGATTTAAACACAGACCCCTCCTCCCCTTGTTGACATGGTAGGGGGGTTCATTATCATGATTCTTGCTCAAAGTTCTGAGGCCCCCATCCAATGGCTCTGATGCATTCATAATATTTGATGGTCACGATTAAAACGAGGGACCCCCCCCCCCCCCCCCCCCCCGCTGACATTATAGGGTGGGTGGTTCGCTATTGAATATCCACCATCCATTGATGCGTAGCCTTCTGTCGTTGATTTATGTTTCCATTAAATGTTGCGATAAATTTTGTCTCATGGCATGAATACCCAGATGATTTTATTCTGGGCGCAAGTGGTCTCTATTTTAAAATGTTGGGGACCAGGTTTTAAGATGATGGTTACGACCTCTTGTTCGCATGGACCCTCTCTGAGAACACCAATTCTAACATACCATTTGGGAACGGGCTCTACTTAACTTCTCACACTTAATCAATTCATCCCTCACTTGGTTTTGCTACACACACACATATCAAAGGGATTGTCCTTCTTGAGCTTTAAAACACTCATATTGGCGTGTGCGCACATAAACACACACACACATATATATCTTGAGCTTATATGCGTATTTACGTATATGTGAGCTTTTGTCTAGGCTCTTGGCTCTTGACGGTGCCTATCTCGCCTAAGCTTTGTGACACACAGACACACACATATATCATCTTAACAAGGATGTTCTCGATGACCTGCCATATAGACTTATCTCTCATGAACTTAATAATGTTCATTCTCAACACTTACAGAATTTTGTGCTATCTATCCTGGGCTTGTGTGGGATTCAATCCAACCATCATAGGCATGCAATTTCATATACAGGTCATGTCATAGCAATTCATATTGAATGTAGGAATTTAGTTAAACAACATAGATTTTCCCATCTCTAGTACCAAGGAAATTAAACTAACTTTAGGCTCAAAATTAAACACATAGATTAGTCATTTTCCATCAATCACAAAAGAATTAAACAAATCCTCATTAATTATACATGACATGAACCTTTCCTCATTAATCATACATAGGAAATAAAAATTCCTCAACATTAGCACAACAAGCATACATCTAAAATCCACTGGCAAATAGAGCATAATAAGCACTTATCTTATGGTGAAGGACCTGACAACTGAGATTGGGACTCTAACTCTCCACCCAACATTATATTGGCCTGCACTGCAACTTTTTTTGCATCCAATCACCCTCTAGCCATATTTCAGAGCTTGAGGAGGTGGCTTAGACTGAAGCTCTAGACAAATACTCACATGTAGTGAACATAACTCATTTTCCTAGGTTTTATCAACAACTCTTAGGTGTTACACCATAGAGGCCTTTCATTTATTCAACAACAATACAGGGGATTCATGCAAACACACATAGTTGTAGGAATTTACAGGGTAAGTTCCTCAAATAGAACACCAAAGGACACCGCTCACAAATAGATCGCAGATCAATACCAATATTGTTGACGTGGTTAAAGCCCTCAAAGAGGGAAACAATCCATGGCCTGAGCCAATGCAGCAACTTCAGACAATTTATTAATAAAAGAATGAAAATTTACAGAAGCTTCTCTGATGAACGGTTACCCTACAAATGACCCTCCATGCTCTTTAAATAGAGATCATGGACCAATTGGGTGTGAAGCCACAGATTAAGTGTTGGTAATACCGAGGAGAGAATGAACTGTCGGATCACTACATATCGTGACCGTCGGATTGTAAATTACAAAAGTACATAGTAAATAAACACACTTTACCTAACTCTACACTAGACCAGGTTATACTTAACCGTTTCCTATGTGTCGGAATATCCTAACATCCCCCCTTAAGAACAACTTGGGATAGGATTGAAGGATGTCCAAATATGACACAATAGGAGAAGGAAGGAGGCACTAGAGCTTATCCCCCCTTAGTGACAACTTCCTGAACTCCAACCATAAATCGAAGTTTAGTAAACTTCGCCTTTGTGAGAGCCTTTGTAAAGATTTTTGCAACTTGATCATCTATTGAACAATATTGCACTTCAAGAACATGGTCGTGAATGAGCTTTATGATGAAGTGCATGTGCAATTCAATGTGTTTGTTGCACTGATGTTGGACTAGATCTTTGCATAGTTGAATGGCACTTTGATTATCGCACCAAAGTGTAGTTGGATGCTGCTGCTGAAAGCCAAACTCTCACAGGATCTGACAAAGCCACAGGGCCTCCTTACTAGCTTCTATGGCACCACAATATTCTGCTTCTGCTGAAGAAAGAGAAATGGCACTTTGTTTCTCGCAAGCCCATGTAATAGGTCCTAAACCAAGAGTGAACACATAACCTACAGTAGACTTCCAATCATTAGGGTCATCAGCACAATCGGAGTTAATGAAACCAACCAATAGAGGAGATGCTTCTGCACTGTAATGAATCCCAAACTGAACTGTACCTCGAACATAACGAAGTATTCTTTTAGCCACTTTTCAATGACTTTCATGTGGGTTTTGCATAAACCGAGCAATAAGACCAACAACAAAGGAAAGGTCAGGACGAGTATGGGTCAGATACAAAAGTTTCCCTACAAGTTGACGATATAAGGTAGCATCAACTTCAGGGAAAGTACAAGTGACTGAAAGTTTTGCTCTAGACTGAAAGGGAGAAGGGGCTGGCTTACAGTCTTCCATGTGAAAATGGCGTAGAAGATCACAGACATACTTGGACTGGGAAAGGGAAATACCTTCCTTGGATTGCAAGACTTGAAGAGCAAGAAAATAATGCAAGTGTCCTAAGTCTGTCATTTCAAAGTTCTTTTTAAGGCTGGATTTCACATGTTTTATAAGGTTGGGATCACTACCAGTAAGGATAAGATCATCAACATAAAGAACAAGAATGATAAGAGACTTGCCCACTTTCTTGGTGTAGACAGTATTGTCAGAATGACACCTAGAAGAGCAAGTTTCTAAAAGAAAGTTATCCACTTTGGCATACCAAGCTTGAGGGGCTTGCTTGAGACCATAAAGGGATTTCTTAAGCCAACATACAAGGCTGGAGTCTGTTTGCATAAAGACAATAGGTTGTTTCATATAGATTTCTTCATGCAAGTCTCCATGCAAGAAGGCGGATTTAACATCCATCTGATGGACTTCCCATTTGAAAGAGGCAGCAACGGAAAGAACAAGGTGGATAGAGTTCATTTTGGGAATAGGGGAGAAGGTTTCAGTATAGTCAAAGCCTTCAACTTGTGAAAAACCCTTAGCAATAAGACGAGCTTTATGTTTATCAACTTTTCCATCTGGGCCATACTTGGTTTTGTAAACCCATTTGCATCTAACAAGTTTTCGTCCCTTTGGAAGAGGAACAAGATCCCATGTAGCATTTGCCAATAATGAAAGATATTCTTCATTCATAGTTGCGTCCCAATCTGGATGGCCTGAAGCTTCTACAAAGGTGTCAGGATCATAATTCCCTGAAGCTTAAGCCAGTAAAGAAGAGGCTCTATCGAACTGAGAATGTGTGCGACGTTGATTTGTAGGATCACTGGCAAGAGCACCTGCTGCATCCCGAGTAGCACAAACCCATTTTGGAAGCTGATGAGATGAAGGAGGATCTTGAGAAGGTGGGGGAGGATTGTCATCCTTGCAATCATCATCTGAAAAAGAAATATTTTTAGAAGTAGAAGGGATAGAGAGAGGTGGCACATCCACCGAACTAGGCTCGTAGGCCGATATATTTTCAGCAAACTTTACATCTCTTCTAATGATAACATTTTTCGACTTAAATGGTATAAGTTTGTATCCTTTGACATCTTCAGAATATCCAACAAAAATACATTTTTCACTCTTAGGTTTTAAATCTTTATGTTTCTCATTTGGAATATGGACCCATGCTTCACTTCCAAAAACACAAAAGTGACTTACATTTAGTTTAATTGAGCTCCATGCTTCTTCTGGAGTGATATTCTTTAAAACCTTAGTAGGAGTGCGATTTATTATGTAATTTGCACAATTAATTGCTTCTACCCAAAAATTAAGACTAAGTCCTTTAGATTGAGGCATACAATTAGCCATTTCCTTTAAGGTGCGATCCTTCCTTTCAGCTACACCATTTTGTTGTGGAGTATATGGAACAGTATGTTGCAATTGAATTCCATTCTCAGTGCAAAAGTTGATGAAGTCATTTTTAACATATTCTCCGCCATTATCAGATCTTAGCTTAAGAATTTGATGTCCAGATTGTTTTTCAACAAAGGCCTTAAAGGCCAAGAACATGTTAAATACTTCACTCTTGAGTTTTAAGAAGTATACCCAAGTGCATCTAGAGAAATCATCAATGAAAGTTAAGAAATACTTGTAGCGAGAGAATGGAACAACTGGAAGTGGACCACATAATTCACTATGCACAAGTTGTAAAGGGGTTGAGGCGTGCCAAGAGGCACGTTTTTCAAAACTATCTCGATGATGTTTTCTGAGTACACATCCAAAACAAACACCATCTCTGCAAGATACCATTGGAAGACCTGTCACCATATTTTTTTTGCATAGATTCTGAAGGGAGCGATAGTTTAAGTGACCAAATCACTCATGCCAGAGTTTGCTCACTTCATCAATATGAGCAACAAATATCGAGGGAAGATTATATGACCCAAAGTTGTTAAACTTATACAACCTTGTAAAATCATCAGCAATGCCAGTAGCTAAAATCTGTCTAGGATCTCTTAGGTCCTTAATTACAACATCGTGAGGTGAAAATTCAACGATTTTACCTCTGAATGAGTTATCTGATATACAGATAGAAGGTTGCAGGATAAGGTTGGAACACATAATACATCATTAAATTGACCATTGTCTATATGAATAGTTCCAGTCCCTACAACACTGAGAGATCTATCATCACCAACATATATATTTTTGGTGTTACAATCATTTAAAGAAGAAAACATGGCTTTGTTTTTGGCCATGTGATAAGAAGCTCCAGAATCAATGAGCCACTCATGCGAATTAGAAGAAGAAGATACATTTAGTGCATATCCAGATCGAGATGTTTGACAACCACATGCAGAAAGTGCTATTCCTAAAGATGAAGTTGAAGTTGAAGAGTGCTCCAAATGGATGTTATGCTTCTTCATTGCTGCTTCCAAGGCTTCCATCTTCTTAAAGCATTTAGATTCTAAGTGGCCATCTCAATTACAAAAGTGGCAATGTCTATCAGTCTTCTTCCCTTTGTTTTTATTTGCCTTATCATTTTGTTGAAATGATTTTTCATTTTGAGGCTGAAATTACTTAGGACCCTTGTTTGGTTTAGGGCCATTCTTTTTACGATATGCTTCTTAGGATTCTTTGAATTTGGTTGTTGTTGAGCGGCTAAGGCTTTCTTAGAAGAGTTTCCGAGATTAAGAAGACCAAGGTGTAAGATTTTTTCTTATTCTCTTATAAAAAGAATCACAAAAGGAATCAAAGGAAGGGGACTTGTAGTCTTGTCCTTGAGAAATGAAGGCTTCTCTTATAGAATGGAAGGTGGAAGCAAACACAGAGTAGACTGGTCCCAACTTAATAAGAATGGAATAGATAAGGTTACCATCTTCTTTCTTAACCTTAACACCTTCCGAGAGAAGTCCAAGGGTCTGGAACTTGGACAAAAAATCTTCAATGGAAGAAAAATTATTGGGGTCCAATGTAAGCAACTCATTTTCAAGTTGATGAGCTCTAAGTTCATTTTTAATTCCAAAAACTTTAGTAATCTATTTCATTGCTTCATTAGGAGTATCAAGTTCTGCGATATGGAATCTAAGTTCTAGAGAAATAGACATCCCTATCAACCCACGTGCTTGATCTTGCCTATTTTTCCATTTGGCTGCCTTATCTTGATCTTTCGGTTTGGTTTCTTGGCCTTAGACTATTCTGTAAAGACCTTTACTTCTAAGTAAATCCACAATGTAGGACCACCATTGGAAGTAGTTGGTGCTGTCAAGAATAACTTGGCATGGACTTTCCATTTTAACGGAAACTGAAGCTATAGATGTTGAAACTAAGTGTTCCAATGGAAAGATCTCGAAAAAATTGGCTGATTAAAAAAAAAATGGCTTCCAAATGAAGAAGTTATGGCTTTTTAAGAAAATTTGTTGAAGATGTCGATGAAGTGCGGGAATGTGCAGAAATGAATGATAATGCTATATTAAAAAAAAAAAAAAAGTGTCCCCTTTCCAAACTTAATCTAATTAGCTCAACAAAGAGAAAGACTTGAACTCAAGACCTCTATTCTCATAAAGTAACTTTGGACCAAGTGAGCTAGTTTAAAAGGATAGTAATTTTTGGAAAAAAGGAAGGGTTTTTTAAGTCACTGAAGCTTTGGGGTGCGTGCTTACTTGAGAAAGATCTTTTTTTGCCTGCAAAACAAAAACCACAAAGCCCAAAACAAACATACAAAAAAAAACAAACCTTATGGTTTGAAGTTAACTTTACCCGGAAACTAACAATTTTCCTCAATGTTTCTGATTTTCCAAGATCACACTAAGGTGCAACGGAAAAGAGCATACGTATGAGAAAAAAAACTTCCTTTTTGTTTCTGATTTTCCCAGATTGCACAAAGTCACAGGGCAAAGAGCATACGCATAAATGAAAGGTGTAGATTTGGTAATAAAAAACAAAGAGATAAATA
Source organism: Pinus taeda (assembly GCA_000404065.3). NCBI lineage: Eukaryota > Viridiplantae > Streptophyta > Pinopsida > Pinales > Pinaceae > Pinus > Pinus taeda. The sequence continues at coordinate 13,635 of APFE030789984.1, forward strand.
AACCGAAACAAACAGAGAGAAAAAAACTAGAAACTACAAATAAACATTGTATACCTCCAGAGCTTAAAAATGACGTAGCTAGGGCTACCAGAAACCTTTTCGCGTGAAACAAAAGGGGTCCCTCACTGGAACAAATGATCCTAACACAGTAGAGCAGTCCTCTCGACCCGAAAGCAGTCAGAAATATTAGATTTAGGAAACGGCATTTAGATGCAGTTCTATCGGCTTCAGATTTGGATCACCAATAGATGTGGCCCTCAAATAGCTCTCCAGATCTTAAAAATGACGTAGCTAGGGCTACCAGAAATCTTTTTGCGTGAAACGAAAGGGGTTCCTCACTGGAACAGATGCTCCTAACATAGTAGAGCAGTCCTCTTGCCCCGAAAGCAGTCAGAAACAGTAGATCTAGGAAATGGTAGCCGGATTCAGTTCTATCGGCTTCAAATTTGGATCACCAATGGATGCGGCTCTTAAATAGCTCTAATACCATGTAGGAATTTACATGGTAAGTTCCTCGAACAAAACACCAAAGGACACTACTCACAAACAGATCACAGATCAATACACCAGTATTCTTAACGTGGTTAAAACCCTCAAAGAGGGAAACAATCCATGGCCTAAGCCAGTGCGGCCACTTAAGGGAATTTATTAATAAAAGAATGAAAATTTACATAAGTTTATCTCATGAACGGTTACCCTACAAATGACCATCCATGCTCTTTAAATAGAGATTATGTACCAATCGGGTGTTAAGCCACGGATCAAGTGTCGATAATACCGAGGAGAGAATGAACCGTCGGATCACTACATATCGTGACCGTTGGATTGTAAGTTACAAAAGTACATATTAAAGAAACACACTTTACCTAACTCTACACTAGAACAAGTTATACTTAACTATCTCCAATGTGTCAGAATATCCTAACAATAAGAGCATATAAGTGTTGAAATGAGTGCATGGTGTCAGCCGGTAGGATGAGCACCCAACGAAATGGAGATTCACGAAGTGTGTATGCAAACAGCAAACCGGCTCGTTTGTCAAAAAACTCATCTTCCTCATGAATCATGGAAAGAAATTTATGTAAGTACTCAGGCCAAGCCACTTCGCCTTCACCATCATACGTGTGAGTGGACAAGAGATTAAAAATATTTCCTGAGATGGAGACATCTTCACAATTCGAAAAACACCTCGGGGGAAGAAGAGTGCAAGGCTCCATGCGAGGACACAACTTGTCATCAGGCCCTCCTTCTAGTGCTAGAAATGTTGACGGTGCTGGACTTGCTAACATGTCAAAGGGATTTCCTTGGTAAGAAGTCCCAATTAGACCTCAGATCGTTTGGTGTAAGAGTCCCAGCAGTGCGTCGTAAGGTAATGCCTTGACCGCGATGTCCAACAGAAGCAAGTAGAATAACTCTGTCAGCAACAAGGGTGTGATTGATGCAGTGAGTCAAAGAAGGTGTATGAGAGGTTCCAACGCTTCGAAGGGGGAAGGAGGTGAAGGTGAGTTCCAGGTTGAAAGGGATCCATCCCAACTCGGCTAGGAACACACAACACAAAGGACATGCACAGCTTCCGAAAAAGCAGTCCACTCGGATGCAACAATCACATCATACAAGGTAAGATAACATGTACAACACTCACGAATCAGTCCGAGATGAGTGTGATGGTTGTTAAAGCAAGGTTAAAGTTAAAGGTTTGTTTGATGTCTGGCAGAGCAGTCGACACGGACAGTGACAACATTAACAACATATGCAACACATTAACAACAAAATTCATATAATTGCATGTGAATCAGTTCATACACAATTATGTAAGTTAAAAAACACATATCATTCAAGCAATCGGAGCAGTCCAACTACAATAACAACATATGCATGAAAATGTGTTGGCTCTTATTATATAAAGAAGTGTAAGTCACAATCATACAATACATCCATGTAAACCTGCTATCCCCAACAATGGAACATTACAACCAAATTTGCCTACTCCTCCAAAGAGATGTACTAGCTCCGTGCAATGGAGAAGCCAAGGCACGTTACAATAATGTCCAAGCCTTCTTCAAGATAGTCTTAGTAGAAGCTTGGCTAACCAAAACCCTCTACAAGGAGTTATGAGGGACTATTTATAGCAAAAGGTGGGGTGACCCTTGACATTCCCCTTTGTGACAGTTCAACTACCCTCATGACTCTTCACCTACTATATGATTGTTACATCCAACCATTGACACTTGACTTACACTTGACATGCCTCAACATTACAATGCACATGTACTCATGTGAGACAACATGGCTTGAGCAAGCCTTGCAAGACATCACTAACACTCGGTTCGTTGTGATGAGACCAACTATTTGACATTCTTGTGATGGTGAAGGTGGTGAGCCGATGCCAAGCTTGGTTGTCCATGATGGTGTGCATGCACCTCATGTTGACATCTTGCTAAAGCGAACTCTTGCCTTCGTTGCAACTGGTGCCTTGGTTCGGCCTCTTCATCCAACCTGTTTGCTAACATGTGCATGGTCTTCTTAGGTACGGTTGAACTGGAAACACACTGATGCATAGTGTCAATTCTAATCTTCAAGTGTATGTTGGTGGTCATGTGCATCAACTTGTCGAAGTACATGTTCAACCACAGTTGGACTTGCTTCTTGTCTTTGCCTTGGTGAGTGTGTTAAATGGGTTGGATTGCACATGTGCGCTCAACGTAATGCATGTTGTTGAATCCCTTGCATGCGATCAAAAACATTGCTCACCATGTTTTCTCTGTGTCCGCTACTGGGATGGATCCTTAACTTGTACGGGCGCAGTTTCATCCATGAGTGCATATTGCGCCAACTGTTGTTCATGTTCCTGTTGCAACTCATTTGTCTGTCTGTGCAACTTTATGTTCTTCCTGAGTTGTTGCTTCAACACATGCAACTCCTTCTTTGTTCCATTTTCTGCCTTCGCGCGATCTTCATGTCGCGTCGTCACTTCATAGCCAGAGTCTCCAAAGTTGCTTTCATCATCAATGGACCTGCTTGAGCTTGCAACCTTGTTCTGTCTCCGTGTTGTCAACAACCCTCCTCTTGCATTCGTTGCATTTGGTATGCTGTCTTCAGCGGTTGTTCATGATGTTTCTCGTTGTGATGCTGCTATTGTCATATCTTGATGTCTTTTTCTACGAACAACTTGATGTCTTTGTGGGTAGGCAAGTCCATGGACACTTGATCGACTGCATCCCCAAGTGTGTTCTAAACGGTGTCTTCGTCTCTACTCTCCTAGAAACCATTGTACCTGTACTGTTGAGAGGAAGATGAAAACTTAGAATACCTAGAGACATGGAAACACTCATGGCAAGTAATCTGTTAGTTGAAAACCAAAATGAACATGAGAACTGACTTGTAACATACATAGGTGCATGATCATGAAGGTTGCACAATTTCGGCCAGGAGGTTGGGAGACCAACTGCCAAGACTGCACAAGGCATAGTCTGGGTTGTTAGGAGACTAGCTAACTTCTGGAACTTCGCAATGCACAGTTCAATCTACTTGGTGACTGTTGGGATTGCGCAATGCGCAATTCCAGCTAGGAAGGACTGCTGGCTTAGGGACAAATTTGCATAATTTCTTGGGCCAAGTAGCGACTGTCCTCCAGAAATTTTCAAAACAATCCTGGAGGCCAATACTGTGCAGGAATGCGCAAATATGGAGAGGAAGGTGAGCCTTCGTTCCCTATATTGCGCAATGCAGCCTATGTGAAGGCAGAGTCTAGGCCAAGGTTGGCCCGACTCGCTGACGAGCAACTGAAAGCAACTAAGATAGTAAATGCATGGCAACACTAAGTGATAGTAGAAGTGATTAACAATGCATGCAAAACATGAATGAAAAATTCAACAAACAGATCAACGTGCATGTGGGTGAGGCAGTTCGCTGGTTGGGTGAACATCCATGCAAAATAGTTTCATGCATGCAATAGCAGTGAGATAGCAACGAAAACTGAAACATAGATAAGACAAGTTAGTATATATGTAATCGACAGCAAGCGTTCAAAGAAATCAAGAAAATAGTACTCCCACAAGCAAAAACACAAAAAGTGACAAAAATGCAGCACAAGGCATGGAAAGCAAGCTTACCCCAAAACAATTGAGTTGAATGTGTTGACTGCTCCTAGATGTGATGTGGCATGTAAGAGCTACAAGGTTGATGTGAGGAATTAGCTCTGCAGCGTCCGGTTGATGAGTTTTGATAACATCGAGGTTGTGACAAGTATGCCACAAATCTAGGGGAAGCGACACTTGGTGGGAGGTTTCAGAATTGCTCCTTGCATGTAAGCTCCAACTGCTAAACATAGATCCCTAAAACAAGGGATGCCTTTGCATGTTGCCTTAGGAGAAGCAACCCATGCATGCAAGTCTGTTTTGCTCAGTCCCGGAGGGAACCAGTCAACTCAGCTGCACATGCAAGAGATTGCTCTACTGTTGGAGAAAAATGTGCATTTCTGGCTGGGAGTTGGGCTAGTTGCCCAAGATATTTGTGCAATTTTTGGGCAGAGCAACTAACCACTGCCCAGATTTGTGCAAATTTTGGGCTGAGCAGCCTTAGTGGGGAAATTTGCGCAAATCTTGCTGGGAGTGTTAGCAGGCAGGATTGCGTAATCCTGAAGCCCAGCAGGCTTCCAAAGAGGATTGCATAATTTCTGGAGGGATGATTGGTTTCCCTCCAGAAATGTGCACTTTTCAAGGGGAAGTTGCTCAGCTTGCAACTGGACCAAGTCTGAAGGAACACCCTGTGAGGGGAATGGATTAAGTTGTGACTGACAGGCTGCCTTTGTGCAAGAAAGACACTGAAGCTTGTGAAATTGACGAAGCAAGGCAAGCTGTTGTGAAGGTTGGAAGCGAGGCTCCAAAATGAGGCTAAAGCAAAATTTTGGAGGGTGGTTGTAGCCGCTACAACACCATCCTAAGATCAAATTCAGCAGTGCTCTTCTCACTATCTTTAGTGGTTATTATGGCATTCGTTGACAAAGCACCGTTCAAGTGAAGATGATCCCTCCATTTATGGTTGCATAAAACATCCAAGACTTTGTCACACACATTTTTTCTTACACCAAGTTTATCAAGTAATGGGCCATATTGATTAACAAGACTTGCCAAAAGCTCTGGAACATCCAATGGTGCCACATCCTTCGCATTTTGGGAATCTGTTGGAGTCGCCTTCAAACTCCTCTTCAAATTTAACACGAACTTCATCAGCTTGGTATTGTCGAAAAACTCAGAAGTCGGCTTCCCATATGTGGCCCTATAAGGCTCTAAGCCTTGTGATGCTGCATCTTCAGTGAAGATATATTTCCAGTCTCTAATGTTCCAATGATTTCTTAAAGGAAGAGGAGTGGAAGATTATTGTGAGCAAGGGTAGCGTAGAGAGCTGGAGAAATAAACCCACAACTCTGAGCATTTGTTGAAGGAAATAACACTAAAGGTGGGCATATTTTATAAACAAAGATAATACAAAAAACTTCAAGCCATCAACCATCCTTCAAGGCCTTGAGAGGCTCAATAGCGAGGGATTATTTTTAAGGAAAATTGATGAGTTCCCCCAAATTATCGAGAAAGGATCGAGTCAAGAAATTGATGAATACTTTTCTGATGTGAGGTATATGCTAGTTATGTCTGCAGTAAGTAACATTGGTCACTCTATTTAATTTTATATGTTGGTCATGAGTGAACTGTTATGCATATGTAGTGGATTATGAATGCATTACATTCATTGTTGCTTGTTGGTTGGTGCGCATTTACAGAAGATATTGCAGTGACATTGAATTGTGAGTGATTGTTGCTTCTTCCTCATTGGTTAATACTTGTGATCAATTTCTTTAAAGTGTAAGTTTGATAATGAAGAAAATGACTAGAATTGATAGTGCATTAGAGTTGTTAAATACTCGAATACATTCAAGTGTTGATGGGATGGTAAAAATCAGTAAGGACACTCTTTCCAACATTAAAATTTGTCTACAAAATGCACAAGAAAACATGGAATTTTTGCAGTTGGAGTTCCAACGAGATGAACTTCAACAGATTTTTCATTCTAAATTGTTTTCTTTTCAAAACAATTCTTTGTTCAAGGTTAAAACAAACACCCATTAACAACCAACAAATGATCAAATCAGTAAGGTTGAGGAAGATTCACATTCAGTGCTTAATGCAACAACAGGTTTTCATGCAAAAGCAGAAATTCAGTGTGCACTTCCCAAGCCAATCATCAGACCTTAGGAAGAGCTTGTCAACAACAAGCACAGAACAATTCTTGGATATGACAAGGATGTGTCCTTTCATATTCCAGACTATTCCAAGCCCATTCAATTTCAAAGTGCTAGTTTTCTTCATGGCGGTTCACCTTCACATGTTCAAGATATGCTCCTCCACATTTGCAGCCACAACAGATTGTTAAATGCCAACATTATGACTGAGTTGGCCATATGAAAGATCATTGTTTTGGTCTTCATCCATGTGAGAAATGTTATAAAACCACTCTCTTCAAACAAATGCTTCAAAAACAAGTCTCCTGAACAAAGATTCATCTCGAATGGATCGCTTCTTAGCAATGGGCCTCAATAACACAAGAAAACCCGCATATACCCACAGTATGCATGTAAAATGTACATATCTATTTTGTCCCGGGAATTTTAACTCTCTGCCGAGTCAAATCTTCAATCCTTAATGCATAATGGTTTAAGGCCCCTTACTTGAGTCTTATACGGAATGATTCATTAAACTAAACAGAGTCGCCCTTCATTAATCTTTTATATCAGGACTCATTCACATCATTTACATTAACCTTTCATTAATCTCTAATGCATCCTCATGAACTCCCATTTATCCTTATGTCGCACATATATCTAATCCCCACTCTTACTTTAGTTATAATTGGACTTACCACATGAAACGATCTATCGGCGCTTCATTTCTATTATAAATATTTTATAATATAAATCACAATAAACATACGTAAACCATACCTTTTCACCTTTTCCTCAGATTCTGCACATTTCTCAATGCATGCCTTATTACAATCTACCTGTAGGCTTACACTCACCCTCTAATTAGCTTGGTTATCAATCCAACAATTGAACCTATCTAACCCCTGATTATACCTTTTAGGCTTACATTTATACAAAGGGATTCTAAAACCAGTGCTTGCTTTAGATCCATAAACTCCTCAACAAAATCCTAAAATTTGTTCCTCATCCCTAAGGATCCTCTCCAATCCTCAAAATCATGAACTGACTCCTAATCTGATTTTTATAATTAATTCTCAAATCTCTCAATTTCTCAACTATCCTAAATGTCTCATATTCTCCTACATTTGGGAATATTTACAAATATGTCTCCTAATATTCAATTAAATCCTATTCTCATTAAAATCACTCAAAAGCCTAAATAATTACATTAATTCGCACTTAGGAAACCAACTTCCTTAAAAACACAAGACCCCCTATGCCTTACTAAAATACAATGATATTGTTGAGTTGATTACTCCTGCATCAGACTCCCAAAGTAGAAAATATTCATGATCTCTAGATCATGTGTATTCATAAGTTGATAGAAAACCTCCAGGGTCCCAAACTTTAGTTTGTAGCCACCCAAATGCCTTGCACCTTTTCTGTTGTTGTATGTCTGCTTTCTTTTGTTCCATCTTCCTCTTCTTGTCAATCAGGTTCAAATTTTGATCGATCATTCTTTCAACCACTTTCAATCTCCTCCATACAAACTGTTTCATCATTAGCTACCATAATTCTTCAATCTCTGTTTCCAACACATCTTTGGACTGTTCCATACTCCGCCACTTAATTCTACTTCTTTCTCTTTGTTTCAAATCCTTCCTGCTATCTATGCCTCACTAAGCTTCTCTCCTTTGAGCTCAATCTGTTAGCATTTATGTGGTTCTTCCCTCTCTAACCAATTCGAGCACTCCTCGCTCTAGATTATTGCAACCTTCTCACCTTCTTATGTTGTCACTTGTGTATCAATATAAAAACCACACATTCTCAAATCTTAAAATAAAATCAAAACAAAACATGTCATCTCACCTTCAAGATCTCTATGTGATATTGTTCCACCATCTTCTGTACTTTGAATGGATTGTCCTCTGTTTCTTGCATCTGCAATTTCTCCCAATATTCTGTCATACCTTACCTTTGTGTGCTTATTGTTTATCAGATTAAAATCTGATTGCCCTTGCCTACTTTCACATCACCATTCACCTGTATACGCACCTTCAAAATATAACTCTGTTCTAAACTCTTTTTCAAATAAATGTTCACACAAAATTTCTTTGTGTTGCCTTAATGCCAAACGTTTCAATCACAATTCTACTCTGATACCACTTTGATGCAGGGAAAACTGTGTATACCCACAGTAGGCATGTAAAATGCACATATCTTTTTTGTCCCGGGAATTTTAACTCTCTACCGAGTTGAATCTTCAATCCTTAATGCATAATGGTTTAAGGCCCCTTAAGTCTTATATGAAATGATTCATTAAAATAAACACAGTTGCCCTTCATTAATCTTTTATATCATGACTCGTTCACATCATTTACACTAACCTTTCATTAATCTCTAGTACATCCTCATAAACTCCCATTTATCCTTATGCCGCACATATATCTAATCCCCACTCTTACTTTAGTTATAATTGGACTTACCACATGAAACCATCTATCAGCGCTTCATTTCTATTATAAATATTTTGTAATAGAAATCACAATAAACATACGTAAACCATACATTTTCGCCTTTTCCTTAGACTCTGCACATTTCTCAATGCATGCCTTATTACAATCTGCCCATAGGCTTACTGTCACCCTCTAATTAGTTTGGTTATCAATCCAACCATATAACCTATCTAACTCTTGATTATTCCTTTTAGGCTTACATTTATACAAAGGGATTCTAAAACCAGTTCTTGGTTAGATCCATAAACTCCTCAACAAAATCCTAAAATCTCTTCCTCATCTCTAAGGATCCTCTCCAATCCTCAAAATCATGAACTAACTCCTAATCTGAGTTTATAATTAATTTTCAAATCCCTCAATCTCTCAACTATTCTAAATCTCTCATATTCTTCTACATTCGGGAATATTTACAAGTATGTCTCACAATATTCAATTAAACCCTATTCTCATTAAAATCACTCAAAATCCTAAATAATTACATTAATTCACACTTAGGAAACCAACTTCCTTGAAAACACAAAACCCCATATGCCTTACTAAAATACAATGATATCGTTGAGCTGATTGCTTCTGCATCACTCAACAACTAAAAAGATATTTCAGTGATATGTCAGAACTTGTTCTAGAGTATTGAACAGCGTTGCAGTTGAGTTTTCGCCATCTTCTCACCTTGAATATGACGGGGGGGAAATGATGGTCATATCCAAGCTTCAAAGCCACATCAAGAAACTCTGGGAGCATGCCTTTGGTTGGTGGTCAGCCTTGAACCATCTATGTGGGGTTGAGACCTCCCTTTTCAGGTTGAACTTCTCCCTTTTCAAATAATTGGGGACACTTCCTCTAGCGGAAGACTTCAGCTTCTTGCTAGATCTGGAAGAGTTCCAGGAATTGCATTAAGCATTCCAAAGTTGGTGGTCATCCTTAAACTACCATAGGTTGTAGATCTCCATTTTTTCAACTTGAAGATCTCCCTCTCCAAATCATTAGGGACACTTCCTCTAGCAAAATATTTCAACTTCTTGCCAGATTTGGAAGAGTTTCAGGAACTGCACTAAGAGTTCTAGTGTTGGTGGTAATCCTTAAACCACCCCCTCATACCAACATTTCAAAGAGCACATTCATCCCAGTGTTACCATCTATATTTTGGCACATTTTGTATTACAACTCTCTTCTTGGACTCACACATACCCCTTTAGAGTAAGCGGGAGAATGTTGGACACCTAATCTTCTAAGGGTTGGTGTGGAAGTTGAACAGTGAAAAGGAATCCAAGAGACCTTAGAAGATGAATCCAAGGGTCACTCCAATGTATTATGAATATGTATCATTGTTATTAATAAGATACTCAATGTTGATCATTCATATTCTGCCTTTGGCATGTATGTGTTTAATAACTTTTAAGCATAATTTTTCTTCTGTTTTTTAGATAGGCTCTTATTGAGTTTCTTCTTTAATTTTTCATTTTTTTGCTTTAAATTTTGCTTCTTAGCCTTGGACGTTTTGATCTGTTGAAGTAATTTTTTATTATGGTCCCTTAGGCACAAAATTTCCCTGTGCTTTTCTTTTGACTTACTGTAAAATTGTCTTCGAGATCTTTATATTTATTTTCCAATACATTGTTTTTTTGTTCAAGCTTTGTGGATTCATCCTCTAGCCTTTTTTTTTTCTTTTGTATCACTTTGATGTTCTTCAGTACTAAATAATCTTCCACATGTTGGACAACATAATTTGCAATTTTCAGTACTAAATAATCTTCCACATGTTGGACAACATAATTTGCAATTTTTTAATATATATATATATATATAATATATATATATATATATATATATCTTAAACAATGGACATTTAGTCCAAAATGTGAACGTTTACAGATCATTTTTGTCCGTTCCTTTAATTTGTGGATTATAAATGTTTTCACATTCTTTTTTTCTACAAGTAAACTCCATACTTGCCTTCCCATCATAAATACTAAATATTGCTTTAAAACTTGGTACTATATTTTGTTTTTAACACCTTTCTTTTTTATAACTTATTATTCTTTTTCCTAATCAAAGTTCTTAGACTCAATTTAGAACTTCTTCACTAATGCACTTTTTTCTTAATATATTATTCCTCTTTAAATAAATAAATAAATATATAATATATTATATAATATATAATAATATAAAAATATATATATAAGCTCCCTTAGCATCTATCTTTTAGAAAATTCCTCTGAAAAAGTGATAATATTGAGAAATTTTGTCCTCACATAAAAATCAAACTTATTCTAACGATGTTGGAAGATATGGAGGGACGAAACTGAACAAGATGATTATTGACCCAACGACGGTTTGTGTGGAACAAGGTGGTACAGTGTTGCGACCAGGGAACAGTGAAACAACAATGGATGATGTGAGACAGGGAGACAATGGACAATGGTGGTACGACAAATGGTTTGTGCAACGAAAGGAATGATGGTGTCCAACAAGCACAACAACAATTGCATAATCAAGAAGTGGTTGTTGGAATATCAGTTGCGGCAATGTAGGTGTTTTATGGATTGTGGGGGATGAAGGGTGCAGTCGGACGGTTGACGATGGGAGAAATTGGCATTTGTTGAACAGGGATGGCGGCAACTAGCAAGTGTCGCAGAAGCTCGAGGGCAGAATGCTAAGGTCATTCAGGTGTCACTTGTGGTGGAAGTTGGTTGTTGCATGCAACAGGTGGCTCTAGCGGCTTCAAAAGGTGGTTGGTCAGGTCACATTTTGTCCCTTTCTTTTGTTTTTTATATGTATAAACTTCTTTCTTCTTTTTTCGTTTTTTTTTCAATTTATATAATAATAAAAAATCATTTTAAATTTTTCCCCCTAATAATATTATATATATAATATATATGTTATTTTTATTTCTTATATAATATTTTTTTCTCTTGTTATTTTTTTCCCTTTGATTTGTCTATTTTTTTCTTCTTTGACCCCCTTTTCTTCTATAATTTTGTTCCCTTCTTATATATATGTATGTTTTTAATATATTTGACTTTTTCTTTCTTTTTCTTTTTATAATTTTATAAATATTTTTTTATTTTTTTTAAATGGCCAAGGGCCTAGAAAAATTGAGACACTCCAAATTGTGTAGCAAAACACTTCAATTGGGATGACAACAAGGTTGACGAAAGATTGACGACCAAACGCCGAATCAGACTAGTTCTCTATAGTGATTAAGTGGCCAGAGGATTGAACAACTCTAATACCAATGTAATGAACAAAGCTCGTATACTCACAGGAATGCTCTAATACTAATGTAACGAACATAATTCGTACTTTGCAACAATCTTTAGAACACTTGGCACACGAAGACATCCATTGAAGATAAGAATATATATATTTTTAATTTATAATTGAAAAATGTCCTTTGCCTCGTCTTCCAGTTAGGAGACCATTGAAGATAGCGTTGAAAATTCTTGGATTGGTGGACTAATATACCTGATTCCATATAGCCCAATGTATGTTTGTAAGATAGTGGTTATACTTTTGTTATGATGCTTATGCATACTTGGACAATTGGACTAGTGTGGCACTCTCAATCTACCACAATGCATGCACAAAGAAACTTGAGCTTAGATTATTATTGCATTGTCAATTGGTTGTTTCATGTGTAGATTACACCAAAGACAAAAGCATTAACGTCAATTCTGAGAACAGGTGCCTCTATTTAATTTAGAATAGAACTTTCATTCAATTGATTTGGAGTCATTAAATGGCCCTTGTAATCAATTCTAATCAGGGATTGTCAAGAGAAAATTTTATTTCAGCGAAAGAATTGTGTTGGTAAAACATGTGGGCTATAAGTCCCATGTTTATTGATCAAGGACAACCTTACCTAAGAAGATCTTGGGGTTGACCTTTCATGAACTAACTTGAGCAGAGCGGACCTCTAAGCAAAAATATCTCACAATCACACATGACACGTAATGCAAATAACAATGGTGTACAATAATGACATGTACATGTGCACCTATTATCTTATGCCTAGTAATTATTACACGCCCCTGATAATACATTAGTTTCCTTATTACATGTAACTAACTACACTCATTGTGAGGACCATTTTAGGGCTAACCTTGATTGATACTTTTAGAGTATCACACCAACAATTTTAAAAATATGTGAAGGCTTCCAAGTACTCTCAAGTCAAACTCAACTTGGCCCTCGTATTGAGTCGAGTTAAATTAATCCAGAAATTAGACTCTTTGTCGATGAGTCAAACTCACCAACAATGAGTAATCCCTACAAGTAACTCACAACTTAATGATTGCCTAGTGAGTCCAACTCATGGCCAGATGGAACAATTCACAGATGTTAAATTAAAAATGCCAATAATAATAATAATACTAACCCTCATTTTGAACAATTTCTTCTCTTGAGTTTTAGCCATCTAATTCAGAGTCTGACACTATGGCCTAATTGAGTTGTTCATCCAAATGAGATTTTCAACATAAGAAAAATGTCTCAAGCATGTGCCATCCTTTGTTCTTGAACCCATCCTAGTTCACTGATGAATTTTCCTCAATACAAAAAGATTCCTATTAATTTACAAAGATCCAACTATCATAAATTTTCCAACATCAACATGCATAGTAAGATAAGTCACAAGATACATCCCTTAGCAGTCTCGTGTCTCGTATCCCACGTGTCGGACACGACACGACCCATAAAACATGTCTAACATGTTTTTCAACAAGTCCTCAAACTAGGACACATGTTTGGGCCATGTCAAATAAGTGCCCTAATGTGTCCCGATTTTAGGACACAAGTCCCACTACAATCCCAAAGTAAAAAGTATTGCGTCTTGATTTTTTTTTTCATTTTTTCTATTGATTTCATGTCTATTCGTGAGAGGAATATTTTTTAGCATGTGACTCATCAATCCATAGGCAGACAGATGGATTTGTGGGAAGATTTTCACAGTAAAACAGATCTAAACACTACATACTTAATCATGGCCCATGGGTTCACATTGGCATCTAGCAGTGGTAGCTTGTAGCACTACAGCCTACGAGGAGTCACTGAAACAAGTAAAATAATAATTTAATAAATTATAACAACCTTTCAATGATTGGTGGCTTCAAACTTTTCGCTGCTCGACACCCCTATTTTCCATAAGCGGTAGCATCTATAGTGATGGATCGACTCCACCTAAGCGTATGTTGCCTGGAATATGGTCATGACCCATAAATTTGCCCCTTTTAAAATTTTGATAGTTCCAAGTATGAGTTTAAGCTATACCTATGACACTCCTACCTACTTTGTATCTACTCTATTTTGTATTTTCCAATGGCATTCCCTTAGTATCTATGTAATACATTTTGATTTTGATGACTTAATGAAAAATATGCAATTTATGGTTTTAATATCTAAGTTATACTTGTAAATTTATAGTTTTATTTTATCAATCATGATATTTCTAAATTTCTAGTTTCTTATGTGCTTGAACAATTGTTAATAACATGAACAATAAACATTGAATTGTGAACATCATTGATGTAGTAAATTAATAAACTAACTAGTTCTAAAGTTGTAAAAATGTAAATACTAAGTTACTAAATAGATATCATCATGATCTGTATCTGTTGATGTTCTAATTTCTAAAAAATATGGATCAGGCATTATATTTCAGTATTTTTTTAATATATATATATAACTTGTCCCCCGTGTCCTGTTTCTGGGGTCGTCTTGTCTCATGTTGAATACTCATATTTATGTCCTCCATGTCCTTTGTCCTCACGTCATGTGACTTATAGATAGTAAGAGAGAACTAGTGAAGGTTTATTGCAAAAAATTACCATTTGGTATTCCTTTTATGAGATAGGTGCACTGAAACTCTCAAAATTGATGCATGACTTTCCTTGCAAAGAAAGTAATTGTGTTGCCATGTACCTCTTGCCTGCTCTTGCTTCCATCACTTTTGTTTGTCACACAATTTCCCAGAATATTGGATTTGAGAAGAAATAAATAGTAAACGTTATAGTACATGCTTTTATAAGCATATTGAAGAACGGAAATATACAATTATACACTTGAGCCACACAACCATGGTGCATGATAAAGTAGACCATTTAATAGCAACTATCAACAATCTCTCCGACTGGTCTGCTATTCTTACTGGCTGAGTTAAATCCTAGGATGAATTTAAAACATAATGGTACAGAGAGATCATTCACTCATAAAGGCCGTAAAAGTGGGTAATCTTGCAATAACTCCCGCTCACTTAGCGTATCATTTTCATTTTGGGGGGTCCATAGTACTTCTACTGCCTGCATCAAACATCCAACAGTACAGTTTAAAACATTAAGCTATGAACAAATGAATTATATTCAATACCAATAGAAACACAATTCCCAGATACAGCAGAAGATAATTCATGATTGACTTTTGTAAATCCCTTTGTAAAAATTCAATTCAAAAGTAGTACCAATGTTTGATGTGATGGGATAGAACCCAATTTCTTCAGAGCTTCCTTAAGGTCTGCACTACTGTTGATGACCGGTATCTTGTGCTCACCCTCAGCAGCCACAACTATTGTGATCTGAAATATAAGTTTTAAAATTAACATGAAGGCCAAGAGAGAGACCTCCCCTAAAGAGCTTGATAATGGTAATAACAAAAAAGCTAAGAACACAAAAGGGGTATCATTTGACTTATGAACAAAGCACAAGTCCCCACATAAGGCATTCTCTGAATATTTATAGAAACTAAGGCTGCTAAATGAAATTTGGTTGTTTTTATTTAAAATGCGAAAACATGATCATTGATTCTTCTTTTATCCTTCAACATTCTCACAAAAAGTCCTTTACAACAAGGATTGACATGGAGGGCTGGTACAGAACACAAGGAGCTTGACATTGGCTGAGAATTGCATTTGTTAGTCACCTTTACGTTGAAAGTATCTAGGAAGCAACTATGATTGCAAGTAGAGGTCTAAAAATGGCATAAGATAAATTTACTTAGTGGAAACCCACAATGGGATGATATAGGAGGCTGTTGTGGAGTGTTATGTATTAGATGTTTCTACCTGAAGCCTGGACTTTCTAGATCTAAACAAAGCCATAGTAGAAACACCGAAGTCCAGATTGTTCATATTCTATACAATCTTGTTCACACTTGACAATAAATTTGTTGCATACATCCATGCCATGAATAGATATAATCAAGAAGGTTAAAAAGGGACTGCAATTAAACTAGGAATGTAACATGCCAAATCATTTATCAGAGAACAAATGAAGCAATCCACTGGACAATGAACTTGCCTATCTGGTCACATGCTTGGGTATAATCGAATGTTCCAATAATTGTGATTGGCATTAAATTGGTAAGAGTCCGGAAAAAGAAAAAATCGGCAAAAATTTGTAAAATTAAAAAAATACAAAAAAATCAACTTTTTTTCAATTTTTTTAGTATCTAAAGCATCCACAACATAAAATAAATGCATTGACATATAAATATGAAAAGAGAACTAATATATAAGATGTGTAATATGTCTAGTGCTACATCACACATAACAATGAATCATGTCCTGAATCCTAAGTCTTGACTCAGCCTCAAAATATCAACAAAAAATATAATAATATATCTCATATCATGAATCATATACAATAAAATGAACCACTAAGTAACTAATGATTTCATCTTCCACTCTTGCAAGAAAATTTAATAGCTTTCCCTCTAAATGAAGAAGACCCTGGGGTTGGCATTGGACTCTGATGTCCTCTAGAAGCTAAAGAACTAGGAGTCAGAGGAAGAAGACCACATCCTTTATTGGTGACCATGGTAGGTGGTTTCACCTCCTCCTCCTCCCCCCCTTCAGCTGCTACCCCATCCACTACCTCCTTCTCTAACCAATCAAGGCCAAATTCGGGCTCTCGGACTCAACCCTCCATGTAGAAGTGGTGTTAATCACATCCAATGAGATGGCTTCCACTTCAGGTATCCTCTTAAGTTGCCTCACCCACAATCGGAGATTGTAGCAGACGTAGACCATGTCGTTAAGGCGCTGGGACTCCACCCTGTACAAAGGTCATAAATTATAATTAATAATTATAAAAATAATAAATTATACTTTTTATTAAGTATTGGGGGTTTTTGCAGTGCATTATATTAGATATCATTTTTTGGGATTCAACTGCATTAAGTAAGTCATTCATGTATGACCATTTCCATGAGAGGTAGTCGTAACTGACTAATTTCTCATGATATTTGAATAGTCCACTTAGCACTCATTGCATCGGGTGATGCCCACAAGGGTGAAGAAGTGGGATTGAAACTAGTGAAATAAATCACATAGTGTCAATCATCACTTCCGAGGCTTGCACCCGGTGCAAGGAAAACCCCCAATGCTTAATTCAAAAGAGTGAAGGGAACTCTACTTGAATGGTTCATGAGGCACAATACTTGCTAAGGTTTTGCAAATAGGGTAGCAAGCTAAGTGGGCTTGATTGTGGAGA
Source organism: Pinus taeda (assembly GCA_000404065.3). NCBI lineage: Eukaryota > Viridiplantae > Streptophyta > Pinopsida > Pinales > Pinaceae > Pinus > Pinus taeda. The sequence goes on from APFE030789984.1 coordinate 30,830, forward strand.
AAACTCCATAGTTAAGCGCGCTTGAGCCAGAGGCGATCTGGGATGGGTGACCTCCAAGGAAGTCCTGGTTACTGGATGCAAGCCCCGGAAGTGATGATTGACACCATGTGATTTATTTCACTAGTTTCAATCCCACTTCACCCCTGTGAGCATCACCCGATGCAATGAGTGCTAAGTGGATTATTCAAAAATCATGAGAAATTAATCAGTTACGACTACCTCTCATGGAAATGGTCATACATGAATGACTTACTTAACGCAGTTGAATCCCAAAAAATGATATCTAATATACTTTTTATTATTTAATGAATTCAATAAATTAATTGGAAAATTTTTAATTTATTGCACTTCTTAGTGTGTGTGTTTTCAAATACACTCCAGTTGTGTTCACACCTAGAGGAGCTACATGTTTGGATGAGCACTCGAATGACAAGATTTTGTAGATTGGGTACTCTACCACCATAACTTCTCCACCACACGTCTACAACAAATAAGAGAAACATAAAAAAAAAAAAAAATTGAAATTTGAAAGTTGAAGCAAAGTATGAAGAGAATGAAATTTGAAAGTTGAAGCAAAGTATGAAGAGATAATGACAATTGAAAATTGAAACAAACTAAAGCTTATCTGGCATGTTGGTTGTCTTATCATGGATAGCCATGTCAAAGCTAAATGTGCCACCTACTATCTTGTATATCTCCATTTCTTTAGAAATTTCTGCACATTTTGCTGGATATGATACCATCTTTTGAACACAAGACTTGAAGAATCCATCCATGACCTCAGCATCAAATATGAAACCACAGGAGTAGTGTTGATTTGGGGAGCATCAGATGAGCTCTAGCCATGAAAATTGGTGGAGAGGCTAAAGCACATGAGATCTCCAAGACCCACAATTGGTTTGGGCAGATTCTACCCAGTTAATGAGATATTAAAATAATTCATATTTTTAATGGAGTTCCTAAGCCTAAACTTGGGAAAATAAAATATTAATGAGTATTAATATAAAAATGGGTTAGGACAGTTCTAAATGACATGGATCAAGCCAAATCTAATCTTAGCCTTTGATTAGAGATGTAATCTCGGTCGTTGAAAGACCAACAAGAAAAGTATAAGAGAAGGCTTGAGGGTCAGTTGGAGAATACACCAGAGTGATCAATCAGTTCGATTTTCTAGAGCGGGGTTTGCTAAGAGAAATCAAACCAGTGATCAATTTGCAGCGAGGGGCAATGAGTACGAGGTAGAGAGGAAGAGATAGTGATGGAAGACCATCATAGAGGCAGAGAGGCAGACGCAGAGCCAGAGGGAGCCACGCAGAGGCCAACAGTGATTGCGCAGAGGCCAGAAGGGCCTGCATCATCCATGCAGAGGTTGCAGAAGTGACGCAGAGGGTCAAAGAGGCTGCACAGAACCTCAAAGGGCTAACGCAGAGGCCAGGAGGGCTGATGCAATGCTTCAGATTGCACTGGAGAGGGTTTCGTGGAGCAGACTTTCAGAATATCTACTTTCGAAGAGAGGTATTACTGCCAGATTTTTTATCTCTGTCGGGTGAGCCAGTTTGGCACCCAGTGTACTCAAGAAAAGTTGCTTAATAATAAAACCCTCAGAACTGTTACACCAGTTTTCCCAAGTTGGGTTTTTCTGGCAATGATTGTCCAAAAATAACAATGTCCCTTGTGTGTTTGTTCATTTCTTTCAGTTGTTGATTTGTAGATGGTTGAGATTGTATTGTGTTTATTTCAGTATTTATATGGTTAAATAACTTGTTAGTAATTAAACAAGTAGGCAAAATAAACCAGAGAATACAGACAAAATTTCTAACAGGTAATACTTAGAAATTTCAACATGGTATCAGGGCATTGTAGATCACAGGAGAGCTGAAGGCACCAGCTAAATCAAAGAATTTGCAGCAAAAACAACTGTCCCGAGTGACAGAAGTTGTTCCTAGAAGAAAGCAGCAATGAAGGGTTGACGCAGAGGGCCTGCGTCATCCGTTCAAGCCAGAGAGAGGCCAGCGCAGAGGCTGAGGAGGGCAGAAGAGGCTCACGAAGAGTCACACAGAGATCGTGAGGGTTGACGCAATTAGCCAAGGGAGAAAATTAGCCTTGTTGGGATTGCGCAGAGCCTAGAGGCTCAGTTCTTCAGTTGCTAGGGCATAGGAAGCTATGGGCAGATTGGAGAGAGTGAAGCTAGTGGGGTGTTGTTGCTACCGAGACAGAACAGTACCTAATGGGACAGAACCAAGGTAGAGGGAGTTGCTACTAAGGCGAATTTCTAGCCAAGAAATCCAGATCAGTGTTGCATGAGCATAGGAGATTGGAGAGGTGCGATTTGACTGTTGGTAGGAGGATTTCCGGGAGGGCAATCAAGACTCAAAGGGAATCGAAGAGAGAACTTCCAAGAGGGAAGTAGAGACTCGGAGGAGTCGAAAAGAAGAGCAGAGAGATGGTCATGAATGGACTGAGGGATTAGGACAGGCTAGATGGGGTGTCCAACTTTGTCATCTAGAAGGCCAGGATCTTGTCTGTTTTGGATAGACATCGCATCAAGGCCTTCGCCTTGAGAACTGTGGCTATCCCAGTCAACCCAGCTGATAACAAAAGGTATGAAGATGCGATGGCCAAGGCAAAATGCATAATCCTTGATGGGGTCAAGGATCATGTGGTCTAGCATATTGCCGAGAAGGAGACGACAAAGGAAATGTGGAACACCTTGACAAAGTTGTATCAAGGCACTTATGTGCAGAAGAGGATGCTTCTAGAGAATCAACTGTGGTCGTACTAGATACAGAAGGGGGAGCAGATAGATCATTTCCTTAGCAGGTTGCAGGAGATCCGGGACCAGCTGACTTCCATAGGGGCCACGCCGGATCAAGAATTAATGGTGAGGACATCCCTAGACACAGTGTCCGAGGACTGGGAGTGTTAAATTATGGTATGTTTTATGCTTAGAGTAGTTTACTTCTTTTCATCTTATTAGCCACAGTTTAGCAATCACATATACATTAAGTAAAGTGCAGATAGAACATTAAACGATTAATAGAAAACAAGCCAAGACAAGAGACACGAGATGTGGCGGCTAGCCAGGGACAAACCCCAATGCGGGGAAACCCTTTGATCAAATCTTCTTTCATCTTCAATAGTTCAACAGAGAGAAATAGTACAAAATCATAATTCTGTAATTTTATATCAGCAGCAGCAAATCCTAGATCAGCAAAGTCAAACTTGGTCAAACGAGTTGAAATTGACCTCCAATATGCTTGGTCAATTTCCGGTCAACTAGCCCTCGAACAGCGTGAAGAAACAACCCTCGAACAGCTTGAAGAAATAGCCCTTGAATAGCCCCAAAAACACAGTCAAACTGTTGTTGATTGAAGTCAACCTACTACCCAAAACTAGGGCAGTCAACGCTGGTCAAACCTATGGGCGGATTGCCTCAATTTTTGTGCCAAAATCTGCAGCCTGCCTAGGAGAGGAAACCACATCAAAACCACACCCTTGATGAGTCAACACTTGGTCAACGCAGGTCAAGACCTTCAGCAGTTCTATGTCCTCCTTACCCTAATGCATCCTCCTTCTTCCCACAGGTGAGTTGCTCCTTGAATAACCCAAAGCTAAGGGGAGAGAGAGAAGAATGAGTGAGATGAGATGATGAGAAAATGAATCAACCTCTCGTGTATTTATATGATTCACTGAGCATATGTGCCACACATTTAACTACTGGCCGACCTTAACAATTTATCAAGTAAATACAAATAAATTCATATCTCCATAAATACTTATCGGAATCGGATGATCTTTAGATCAATCCTACACCTCTCGACAAGAGGAATCTAGGAGAAATATCACCTACCATAAATGAGGTGACCCACATGGAGTTTGGCCCTAGTTTCCAATTTTAACACTCCCTCTCAACTAGGGAGAACTCCATCTATTTGACCGTCGCTGCTATCCCAGCTATCAAATGCATTGCTTGGCCCTGCTCTGCTCGAACTATGAAGAAGAAGAAATGATCGAGGATGTATCATACCATCCTCCACTGACCCGAAGTCAATCTCAGAGTGTGTCATACCACTCTCACTTCAGTGTCATTGACCCCAGATCAATGGAGGTCACCCTAACATAGGGAGTACGGTAGATACAACGATGCGCCCAACGATAGTACTACTAATGGTCCCTAACCCCATTTCCCTACTCATTGATCAGATGAGAGGTACTTCCCATGAGTCCCAGACTACATGGGTAGGATGCCTCGACAGGAGAACTAATCATCCTGTCCAATAGTCATCACAGGAGAACTAATCATCATGGCTCACAGGAGAACTAATCATCCTGTTCCACAGTCGCCACGGAGAACTAATCATCCTGGCCCATAGGAGAACTAATCATCCTATTCAACAGTTGCCACGGAGAACTAATCATCCTGGCCCACAGGAGAGCTAATCATCCTATTCCACAGTTGCCACGGGGTGTCAAAGGGGAAGGTTGAACCTTTCACCTTGTACATAGTGCACCACCAGGGGATGGTGAGTCGTCTTGTGGTCGCATGTCACTCCAAGAAGTACCTCGCACCCCATAGAGCTCCCATAGCTCAACACATCATACTCGACCCTCATAAGAGGGTCTCTGAACGACACCAAGTTGTTCTCGAAAAGTCAA